>DVOY01000029.1:0-18129 GCA_018237585.1 Apyrrothrix maculosa | reverse complement strand
ACTCGACCCGGGATTCGAACCCAGGACCTCT
The DNA here is from genome assembly GCA_018237585.1 of Apyrrothrix maculosa. NCBI lineage: Eukaryota > Metazoa > Arthropoda > Insecta > Lepidoptera > Hesperiidae > Apyrrothrix > Apyrrothrix maculosa. The sequence goes on along the minus strand of DVOY01000029.1, from coordinate 18,098 downwards.
CGATCGGCAGTCGCGCATGCAACCAACACGACCAACGAGGCAGTCAGTATTTTTCAGTATGTTTCTATAAATTGTATACGTCCCATTATAAAGTCCCAAGTATATCATTAATGTTTATTAAAGAAGCATTTGCCCGCGGCTTCGACCGCGCCGAAGTCGATATTACAATACATTCCAATAGATTATATGCTTTTGTTAAGATATGTTAACCGAAAGTATAATCTAAAATTTCAGGTGTAACTTCCGAACTACTGTTCCGTTTGATTAATATAAAAAAGCGGAACAAACACACACTATTCGTTATTCTTCTTCAAAAATATCATTTAACCATTTCGGGTTTATTTAAGAAATACAAGGAAAAAACTTAAAAGCTTACAACCTGACAAAGGTATGACATTTTTAATATGGATATTATCAATAAGACCTTTCACTTAATACATTATTTTAATCGAGTTTTTATACAGGTTTTAGCACTTAATATCTCTCTCCAATGATATCACATTTGTCATTGAAAGACAGACAGCGTCCTAAAATCATAAGTTTGTTCCATTTGTTATTTAACTACATTTTAAGTATTGCACGATCATAAATTAGTAGAAAGCAGTTAGTGAGCGAATAAATTTAGCATCTTCATCATAGACCTTTGTACTGTACAATAGTTGGACATAAGTCAAGTGGAGATTGGCCGACATCATACGCCTTAGAAATCATTAGGAAGAAATAAATGTTTTGAACTTAAATATTTTCATGTTGTTTTCCGCCGCCTTCACAGCACGTGATATGGAATTCTTGAAAACGCACATTGCTCGTTATAGCCACAGGTGCGTGACAGGTTCGAACCGCGGACAGCCGGTTTGACAGACAGATATCCGAACCACTAGGCTATCACTGCTCGACTATACTTATTTTCGAGTGACCACGCGCTAAGCATACACAACTGTCTACTAATTTAATTTGTAATATTATTATTTTTTTATTTTATATCAAATGAAACTAGGCTAGACTCATCGTTCAAAAGCCTTAGAAACGCCCGTTCACTCCGCCTCGGTGCCTTATCAGGACGGTAACAGATTTGCACTTGCAGAAGCTTTTATTACTAGCAATGGCTGGCAATAAGAAATTGGCACCATCTTTTAGCGTGTGGTCTAAGTTTTTTAAGAAAAAATCTCCGTTAAAGTATAAAAAAAGAACATTAAAAAAGGAAATCGTATTGATAATCACTTTTCGCATTGACGACTCCCGAATTTTATTTTAGAAATTAGCCGGCCAAATCGTAATTGAAACGTTTAAAACGTAATTGAAATAAGACAAGCAGAGAAATACACATACCGCAACATAACAGGACTTAATTGAAAGTATAAATAAAAATACCATGTATCGTTATTGCAAATACGGTATTCAAAGTATTCGCCGTTTTAGAGGTTTCGCTTTTTTGATACTTTTATCTATGCATATTAGATTACGATATTAGGCCTGGTTAATTTAAATACCTTTATAGTTGACTGCTTCAATGTGATTAAGAGGGCCTGGGTTGGCTACTATTATGTTTTTTTTAAATTATGTTTATGACAACAGTATAACGTAAACATAACAGTGGAATATATAACATGACTGTTGAATCGTTGGAGTGTACTACACTCCTCTTCCTACTCTTTCAGGGAGGGTAGAGAGGCATGTACGACGGGAGGTCTAAAAGTTCGTGGAATGGAGGGGATAGAGTGGGGATAGGGTACTCATTTAGTGTCATATTAATTAGGCACTCAACATTAGTATATAAAATGAGCCCTATTGTGTCATTCCTTTACGAACACTCGCGTGCTAAACAAGTCAATCCGGAAGAAAACTGAAACTATGGAGAAAATGGATTACCGTGCTGTGATTAATTTCCTTATCAAGCAAGGAAAGAACGCAAACCATTTTGAATGAAATGAAAACCGTTTATGGGGAACCGTTTATAGTAAATCAATGATTTACAAGTGGCATGGTCTTTTTAAACACGGTCGAGAGTCGATTGGAGACGATCCCCGCTCAGGAAGGCCAGTTGAGGCCACCATATCAGACATTATCGAAAAAGTGGAAAAATTATACTGGAAGATAATCGTTTGAATTAGTTGGAGTACCAGATACCACCATTTTGCGAATCCTATATGACCACTTGGGTATGACTAAAGTCAGTGCAAGATGGGTACCGAGAATGTTCACGTCGCTTCAGAAACAGCACCGCATCGATGCATAAAAACAATTTTTGGAGTTGTGTGGTGACGATTCCGCCCAGATTTTGGAGCAGATTGTTACCGGAGATGAAACATGATTTCATCACTTTGAGCCCGAATCCAAACAAGAGACCATGCAATGGCATAAAAGGTGTCCCCTTTTATGCCCACCGCCACAGAAAATCAAAGTGTTGGAGTGGGCTGAAAAGTTGATGGCTACTGTTTTTTGGGATTGTGAGGGGATAATACTGATTGATTACAAAGAAAAGGGCAGGGACATAACCTGAGAATACTACGCGACGATACTGGAAAGAGTAAGGGAGGCCATCAAGGACAAACATCGAGGAAAGTTGACCAAGGCTGTGTTGCTCTTGCAAAACAACGCGCCGGTTCACATGAGCAGAGTTATAGTCGCTGCTCTGCATACGCATGGCTTCGAATAATTAGTACACCCTACAGTCCAGATCTGGCCCCAAGTGATTTTTATTTGTTTCCCAATTTTAAAAAAAGATTTAAGGGGAAGGAAATGTTCCGGTGACAATGAGGTAAAAGAGGTAATTTTGGCTCATTTTAAGGCAAAAGACAAAAAATATTATTACGATGAAAAATAATTCATAGATCTCATAAATGTATTCAGCGTAAGGGTGATTATATTAATAGGAAAAATAGATTTATTGTTTCATTTTATTTAAAACCCTTTCATTCCACGAACTTTTGGACCTCCCCTCGAAGTTATGTTTTATTACGTATTTAGTATACCTATACTTTCAATTAAGTAATACATGACTAGCAAAAAAATTACATTTGTGTGAGCATAAATTTATCTAAGTGGTAAATTATCGTTTAAGCCCTAGACTTGCACATTTAACTTGAGTGCCTTTAATTGCCTCTTGGGGGTAATCAGACAGCCTTCCATGAATAGTGTTTCACACAGTGCGGTATAAGTTACGAGCGATGTTCAAATGATTAGCTTAAGCTTGCATAACAGCACAATTCAATAAAACCAGTTTGATGATTAAGTCATTTATGCTTCCATGGTATGATAAATCACTTAAATGGCTAAACAATTTAAACGCTTTCAAGGACGGCTACCAAACACTCGGTTTGATACGCGTGCCATCACATATTAAATACGTTTATTATTCTAATATGGTTGGTAATTTGCTGATTGCGGAAGTTAAAATGATTATGAGTTAATGTGATTCGTGTGTCTGTTTCCGTGACAAAATATAGTTTTTCAGTTTACCTTTCCGGAAAAAATCAGCTACGTTCGTTCGTAATTTCAGATCCTAGCACGTAACTCTTTCAACAACGCTGAGGGAAAAGAACATGGGGAAATCTGCACACTTCATTGCTCTCCATAATGTTATTTAAGTTCTGTGAATTGTGAATACCTACACTTGGCTAGCGTAACAGTCTATGGTCTTTAACCCTTCTCAAAATGAGAGACCCATGTCCCACATTGGGACAATAAAAGGGTTGATAATGATGTCCCATGAAGACCCATGTTCAACATTGGGACAATAAAAGGTCTACCTTTTCTACCTTCTACCTGTGAACGGGCCGCCTAGCCAAACTAACGAGTATGCACACGCTCTTAAACACATATAAGAGGGTCTATACCGTAAAATTCGTTACTTCAAAAATAAGTAACGTCTGGGGGCCCTGGGATCTTACTCTATAAATCAGAGGTCGATTGTTTCAAATAACTCCTGTCATTCCGGCCTACTTAGAATGCACGCGAATTATTATTTCGTACGCTACCGCTTGCCCTTGGACCATCGTCGGTCTGCATGGCGTTATGTAACACCAAGGTCGCACTGACACCTGTACCACACCTTCATTGCACGTGTTCCGGTGCAATAGGAAATTAGTGCTATTTCAGTGCCTATTCGCTTATCCAGTTTTAAGGTCAAATCGTTCAGTGTAACGGCAAGCCCTTCTGGTGCCAAAAAACTTTAACCACTTGTCTGTACAAATTTATTTAAGGAAAAACCGCAGTTAATAATTACTAGCTATTAATTTAACTTAACTGTTTCGTTGGTCGTGTTGGTTGCAAGCGCGAATGACGATCGAGTGGTCCTGGGTTGAAAACCCTGGTCGAGTACAATTGTATTTTTCTAAAATTATAATTTCTAGTAGTAGTTAAATAATCTCTCTTATATTTATCAATATTAACTGTAGAGTTTGTGGGACATATTATTTATTGGCTAGGTTTATTGCAAAAGGCATCAAATGTCAGATGTTTGTAGATGATACATATATGAAATTTTTGTATTGTTTAATCTTATGACATATTTACATCTTTCATTAATATAATTGGCAACTTGCGCTTTAATAATAGAAATAAATAAATAAGAAGGGTAGCTTTCAAATAATACACTGTTGGAAAAAAATTGTATCTTAATTTATCTGTCATCTTTTTGATATTTGTTTCAATATTTTTATGGCCAGTATTTCATATATATAGTAAGTATCAACAGGGTTTATTTTTCATTCACTTAGCATGTATTTAACATGATCGCATGCCTCATAATTATTCAATGTTCACATTAATCAGACTGATCTGTAGTATTATAGTTTGAAACCCATCAAGTGAATGCTTAATGTAATAAAACATATAAATACTTAGTTGATGTGGACTTGACATAGGATGTGTAAAACATCATTCGTCTAGTTAACCATTTATCAATAGCCAATAGGACAATAGAAGAAACAATTTAATATCACAAATTTGACCCACTAAGAAAATAAAAACAAGGAAATATAGTGCAGATAGTGTGTTACACTGTTTGCACCAGGTTATTTAACTTCCGCAGCTCATTGGCATGAAAATACAACAAGATCTATAGAATTGTGTTTCTAACTCATAGTAATAAGATAAAAATAATTGATATTTCAGTTACATAACAAATGAGGCAATACTCAGATCTTAGTTCTTACCTATTTGACCCACTTGTTCTATTGTGGGTGCAGTAGCAATATCTATGATTGTAATTAATCACAAATATGATTTTACCATAGAGAACAAGAGAAATTATTACATTTTTATCCCTGTCCATGTCCTTGTCTAAATATAACAATACTGGCAAGATTTTGCAGGTATATCAAAAATTTTTATTTCGCTTTATATTTAAGATAGTTGTTACAGAAATTAAAAATGTATATTTTACAACTGGACAGAGAGTGACAGTTACCACAGCTAAGTAAACTTAGTGAATCATTGCAGTGCAGCACAGGTGTAGAAATAATGCACCTATATAAGTAATGTAACATCACATCTGTAATCTTCGAAGAGGTAGTCATAGGGTGTAGTACACTTTCACCAGTATGTTACATATCCCATGTAATGTGGTGGTGTACATATCCCATGTATTGTTGTGTAATACTACCTGAATCGGGGATCGAACCCAGGACTTCTTGACGGGCAGACCTACTTACAACCAATAGGCCAACAAGGCAGTCTACCTATATACATATTTATATATAAAAACATGCCAAGTGCTTTTTACTCTAATTAGAACAGATGAAGGTCAGCGGCAAGCCATATTGAAACCATAGTAGAAAAATAAACTGTTCATTGGTAATGAATTTCACAGTAGGTCAATTGTGTATGAAGTGTGAAGGTCACTGTGTTGAGACAATGATTCTGTTTACTGGCTAATGATGTAATATGATACAAAATTGATGTCACCTTGTTATAGTCATTTCTACAACACCTACTGCCATAGTATAATGAAGGCAATAAAATTAATATAGTGTAAATATTTCAATGTGAAGCCAGTCAAATCACTTGTCATTAATTTGGATAAGCTTTGGACACACAACAAATAAAAAATTTGGATTATTCAACTAAATGGAATACTTTAAAAACCATTTTTAAAATTTATTAATCTATTTAGTAATCTATTTTTTGACATCTATTATTATCCTGCTTCAGTTATTATGATATTCTTAATTGTATTATTAACACTGAATGTTTTTATGTATCAGTGCATTTCACATTCTACATATGTTATGTTCAAAATATAATTAAAAGTAAAGAACACAAGAAAAACATGTCTCTTTGTATTAAAATATTAAAGAAAATATTCACATAAATATAAATATGCACATAAATAATATTCATATAAATATGTTCAGATATGTTGTTTTTTATATCATACAATTGTTTGTCTACATGTAAAGTATAATTCCATGATAGAATGTACATTGACGAAATTCACAAAAGTTATTGAAAATAATATTTACATATTTATACCATAACGGAAGAATCATTCATATGTAAAGATATGGTGATTTATAAACAACAATGTAATTAATTATAGATGTTCCTCAATGAAACTGTAACAAAAAAGTAATCTTACCTTTTATAATCTCCGTAGATGATATGATGACATCATTTTCATCCATTCTCACTTTGTAACAGAAGAATGCCACTGATTTCTTTATTTTGACAGAGTACCTGCAACTTTTCTGATATATATGCCACTTGTGGTATGTGACTTTGAAGACAGTTTAATTCATCCTCTGCAATTACAGTATACGACGCCAGGGTATTTTATTTAAGTTTCAGAGATCAGTTTATTGTACCTGAAATTGTAAATTTTGCTTGTAACTATGTCTACTATGATTTTTACTTTACAGTGTCATAAGTGAACATAAACTCAGTACTCATTACACTTCATAGAACATGATGTAAACCTTGAATGTAATTTCAAAAATAAAAAGAAATTTAAGGCTGATGAACTACAGTTAAGAAGTTTATGTTGCAATATATAGAAGTTATATCACAGCATGTTTAATAGATTTACTTTATGATTGAGCTACAAACATTCAGTTTGTACATATTAATGTGATCAAGTTTAAACTCCTACAATATTTATGTTATACCAGGTAGTGGAATTGAAGTACATACATCAATTGAGAACACTATATAATAAATGAAATAAGAAATAATATTTTTGTTAAATGACTATTTTGAACAGTACTATCATGCCTACAAATGGGAGGATCAATAATCATTAACAAATAGCATTATTGTGTGTAATACAAAAATATAAATTACCAAAAGATATTTTTCTACTTAGCAAACAACAAATTAAAACAAAGGGCAAAATGGTTTGACCCTTGAATGTTAGTGTAACACAAGTTTGCAAAAGGTTTCCAATATACTAGACATAAAGTAACATTTTCCTTATATACAATGTTTATCAAGATAAATTCAGATAACCAGCCATTGATTAAAACTTGACACTTGAAAATATGTAGGACGGTACTGTTAAGGCAATGGTTAGAAAGTAGTTTTGTTTTCGTAGTCAATAGTTTCTTATTAGGATAGAATCTTTTGATTCCGATATGAGATTGTTGAAAGATTAAATAACAGTAATGACAGAAGATAGATAATTGTATATAAGTGACATATTTAAAATTGTGTATCTGAAGATAATACTTTGTAGTTTGTTACAATATTCGTAAATAGAATAAAGTTATTTATTTAGAACAAGGTGGAAAGTATAAAATTTACTGGCACTTTAATTCATGACTTAGTACATACTATTTAGAAATTAAAAATAGTTTTGCTAACAACTCAAGGAATTTATAATTATGTGAGCACAGTTATTTAATTTAGGATTCAAAATCAGTTTACAAATAAAATTATATTAATCATTCATACCATCTGTGTGCCGAGTGTGTTATCAAGGGCTTCAAGGCACATTCGAGCTTTGAATATTAACAAAAATACAGCCTTCCGCCAACTTTTCGGTCTGCGGACAGATCTAGCACCACAACATCACAACACTATGGGTTTCTAGCTTCACTTTTACTTACTAACGTCACGCGTACAATAAACACTGAGTTCAGCTAGTGTTTCCTGCAGTTTCGTTCTCATTGTAGTGTTTTTTTAGTCCCGCCTCGACGACGTATTTCGCATCTTTGGCGGCGCGTAGGAGTCTGTTTATTAGACGGCGTGGGTCGATTCCTTTACTCGAATAGAAGGTCACACCACCTCGCAATCAATTTGAGCAGCCTTCGCGCCAGTTTAACCAAGAATAACCATTCTATTTCGTCGTTTCATAAAACTGACCGACACCATCCTGCTCCACTTTATGCTCTGCGGCTACACTATCAACCCGCTAGACGACATGTAAACACTATCACCGGCCGTAACAACAGATTGTTGTAATAATTCAGACTATGCAAGGTCGAGGATCCTCGTTTAGCTTGGTTACTATTTAGACTCCATTTACAGTATTGTTCTTTACTTATCAATTGAACCGCAGTGTGCTAAACGCCGACAGACTTTGCGAGAAAACAGATTTTAACGGATAGTTGAAATGTACCTATATATAATACTTATGTACGTTTCGTATCTCTTTCTTTTCCTTGCAAATGTCAACATTGTCAAGTTTGCATTCTGTCAAAATCATATGAAAACGACGCCATCTGGTTCAATCAAAGTAGAACTTAATTGTCTATGGTGCGAGTTAGAGAGACTAGCATAGATAGCATCAGGAAGGTTTTTATAGTTTATTCGAAATAAACATTGATAACTGCGAAGAGTATAGATGATCAATAACGTTAAAAATTCGGAAATACAGCAATTATGCAGAATTAAAATGGGACAACGCTCTACCGTGTCAATGAAAATAAAATTCAAACTCAGTTCAATATTGAAGGAAATGACGAAGGTAACACGCTGTTTTATATATCAGTTTCATTGGCTTAAAAGCATTGTTGATTTTTATTATCTTCAGTTTTCTAGCATAGGGTTCTATCCATAATATATTCATCGCCTAATAATAATTGGGTGCAAATACAGTGTTTATAAATAGTTATTTATTCACGTCTACTTAAAGAGATAAAAACAAGATTATGCAACTTGCCAATCGGAAACTAAAACGAATTGTTAGAAAATTAAGAGCTTACTCATATTTGAAATTGCGGCTAGGCTATGTACTTATATCTAATTCATGTGTCCGCGATCTGGAACAAGAAAATATCTCACAGCTCACAAAACATTTTTGTTCTCCATTTCGAGTTTATCGATGCACGATGCCAGCGACATCTAAATTAATGATATTTTGTAAAACTTGACTTTGATTTTATTGAGAAATATAGGAATAAATGTCAAGCCAAGCATGCACTTCTGAACATTCATCTCTTTTTAAGTTTTATTGAGTTATTTCTAAGGATATTTATTATCTTACTCAGATGACTACTCAAATTCATAATTATTTTCGAGAGGTTCAAGATTCAAACTCCGGATCGAGTAATATTTGATTTTTCTAACTTCGATTTTCTAATAGAAATTTCCAGTAGTGGCTCGAAGTCTGAATTTCGGCTCGGTGTATAGTAATAGACTCGCCCTATTCCATTGTAAGACGGAAATATAACTTGCGAAACGTGGGAGTGTACGTTCTTCTGCCTACATCTTCAGGGTTTATAGGGGTGATTTACGTTTTTTTTGTTACGTAATTAGTCCTGAAAATGACGTTCGAAATATGTGAATTTTAAATAACTACGTAATATGACGCCGACGTATCTTATTAAGACAAGGTTATCTCAGACCTAATAACTCAGACATCCGGTTAGACAGGTCACTAAATCGCTTAGGGTCTTAGTACATATGATATTTTTAAATTTGGCGTTTCGTTTTTTTGCGAATGCATTGACTGCACATCTCGTTTCAGCCGCTCGCTTTCTGGCACGACCCCATAAGCCGCATATTAGCGACCGCATTAATACTGCAACGCGTTTCATGTCTAGCTGCGTTCAAACGTACAAAGATTCTATCGATGTTGTACTTACAGAGGGTGACAGAAAATAAGGTACATTCCTAGCAAAGGAATAATGTGAAGGATCATTTGCAGCTAATTTACTCATACCATCATTACCTACCGTTCATAACGTGGTTTCAGATTTGTACAAATTCAAAGAATTTTTAATTAAAATGGTTTGCTTGTGAAGAAAATTTGATGTAAACGAATTTACTTATTATTTTCGTTGCGCTTTAATAAAAGAATATCGAAATCTTAACGCGTTTTTCATTTACCACCCTAATATTTGTATATTATAATCCCTAAAAACTAAATTAACTCATCACTAAACTACTACAAATTTTAAATTTGATTATAAATCAATTAGGTAGATTTTGTAAAAACAACTTTACTTTCTGAATAGCTAATGAACAGGGGAAAGTAATTCAGTGATTTGTATGGAGCATTTCATACTTTTTTTCTAAAGTCATTTAAGTTTCAAGTTTATCTACCTAACGTAAGACGCCTCTAATCTCCGAAGAGATAGGCACGGGAGTGTAATACACTACGTTTCAACAGTTATGTTTATGTCCCACTATGGACCAGGTGGCGAGTCTATTGCCATACGCGAGACACAAATCCAAACTCAGAGCCACTACTACATATTTCTGCTAGAAAATCTAAGTTATAAATATCCAAAAGTACTTAATCCGAGGCTTGAACATTCTCTAAAGAGTCTGATGTTTGCTACCCCACATTCAGTCAGCGTGGTAGACTATGGAGTCATCCCTTCTCATTTTGAGGCCGGCAGCCAGCAATGGTATGATGAAAAGTTAGGTGATGTTGATTGAGAACTAAAGCTGGCAGGTTTAGTTTATGCTTATTATTATATATATTCTTTGATATGATTTATGACAAATCACACTTTTGTTGGTAACTCTATTTTGGTAGCCCTATTTTGTTCAGCTGTAACATTTTAAGTACGAGAAATAAAAAAAGATAAAAAAGTTCAAATTGAGATATTTATTTATGGTTCAAAATGAGATGATACCAATATTTTATATAGTTAGTTGTTTAACTGTTCATTTACTATTTTACATCTGTCCCTTGCTGCTGCCACGGCACCAATAACAGCAGCACGAAAACCTGAAAACATTTGTATAAATTTATAGGACTTTAATAATTCAAGTAGAATATCGCTAAAAATTTTTAAATGATTATTCATCGTGGTTCACATTTACCATTTCTCTCAAGATGGTATGTTCCTTCAGCAGTTGATCCAGCTGGTGATGTTACATTATCCTTCATGACTGCAGGATGGCCTCCAGTTTTCAACATTGCTGCGGCGCCTAGGGTGGTCTGTGTGGCGAGACGGAGTGCAAGGTCCCGTGGCAGCCCGCATCGTACACCACCATCCGCTAACGATTCTATTAGCATATAAACCTGAAAATTAAAATAAAGTTGATATTTAGATAGTATTAGCAGTGTTTGCACACCTTTTGAGATCATTTTTTATTAACTTTATGTCGTGCAGGTTTCTTCAAAGTTTTTTTTTCTTCATTGTTATAGCAAGTGATAGTTAATCTTAAAATGCACATTTTGTAAAGAGGTGCTTGTCAGGATATGAATCCAGTGTATGAAGTCTGCCAACCTTCTTGGTCAGAAAGGTAAATTATGGCCATAAACCTATCATTCTGAAAAGAGACCCTTGCTGAAACAGGGGAATAATAAAAAAAAATGTATCATCACGACTGTAATCTCTGTTTCATCAGTTATGTTTACATTCCATTATGGAATGGGTGGTGAGTATATCGCCATACAATAGGCACAAGTCCAGACTCCGAGCCATTACTAGAAACTCTAATTTTTAGAAAAATCCAATAGTACGCGTGGGATTTAAACCCAGGACCTCCCAATCGGTAGTCGAGCTTGCAACCAACAGAACCAACGAGGCAGTCAAATGATAAATGAGTAAAACAAAGTATAAAAAAATTGAAACCCACTGTCTATGGTTGATTGTGGATAGACCACAATATTTATTCCTGCTATGTCAAAATACTTATGGATGAGTGAAGGTTTTGATTGAACAGGTATTGTCATTTGATTTTAAAACCCATCTTTTATACATGCATGAAATCATTAAAACATTAATTTTATTATTATTTGCCCATTTGCGAACTATAAACAGTACTAAAGCATGAAGGGACCACAAGCCCACATGCCATTTCTTATATAAAAGGTATTTTAGTGGATATTAGACTTGCAGTGACTCGACTTATTACATATACTAGCTTCTGTACAATAATATGGATGGTAATAAATATACACATTACAGAGTTTAAGAATAAAATTAATTTTCTTATAATAAATACTTACATATGCTGGTCCGCTGCCACTCAAAGCAGTGACAGCGTCCATCTGGTACTCTGGCACTTCTTCACAAGAGCCCACTGCACGGAACAGTTCAGTAGTGAGCTTTGCATCTTCAAGTGTTGCACGTGAACCCCTGGAAAAAGCAGCAGCACCTTCTTTCACTAAAGCCGGTGTGTTCGGCATCACTCTGATTACCCGTGCTTCATTGGGAAGAATCTGAAATTGTGTCAGTACACACATATTACACAAAGGTGTATTAAAATTTTTGCTAATTCAGATGAAATTTATCAGTATAATGTTGAATAAATATTTAAATTTGAGGACCCCATTAGTATTCTTGGCTACAAAAAAAAGTCAAATGGTGGATATTATAACATAAATAATTCATTCAAGGTGATTAGAACCATCTTGTTAACATATCACAGCTCGGCTTAAATATGGCTTTAGGCAGCTACTCTAGCCATGAACCCATAAAAACCTTAATACATCTGGAATTATTAACTTTTGCTATACACCGTCATATCAAGTAACACATATGATGTCTGTATTATGAAATCCAATGATAATCTGGAGAATATTGACACAACCATCTATTTTGAATTAGGTCCTAGTATTTCAGCATTGTTCCTTTAAGTACTGACATTTAAAATTGCATATAATGATTTTTTAATTATTTACCTTTTCAATTGTTCCAATTGATACACCCATTGCGACTGATATGAAGAGCTTATCTTTAGAGGCTGGAAGATCTTTGATTTCCTTCAATGCTGGAGTAACTATATCCGGTTTCACAGACACAATCACAACTTCAGACCGCTCCACTACTGCCTTATTTTCAAATAGTGTTGTAGCACCTAGGCCCTGGAATGATATTTTTTTAGCATAATAATTATTAATAAATATTCAACTTTATTTATGGCACTATGTAACGTGTTTCTGTTAATTACAAGTATATATAAAGAAGTGGAAATCTAGACTCAAAACAAATAAGGTTATTGTTATGTGTGCATACCAAATTCATAACCACATTTGTAGAATCTTGAGTTTGGCTGTCAAGAAAATCATTCGTATAATATTCATATCTTCATTATTCCAATTTCTCCAAATAGATTGTCATACATTTCACGGCACTAATGCGCAAATTCGAGGTGAAATTTCATAACATTATTTCTTTAGCTTGCACATCTTCATCTGCCCAAAATGTATCGATAAATTCATCATATGTAACATTTCTCTTATCGCGTTCGGTAACATTATTTTTATTAAGCAAAAAAGGTACGCAAGCAAAGGTGTTCAAGAAAATACATAATTATTTTTAATGACAGTGATTCAGCTCTATTATAAACATAAATTGTCCTGATTATAGAGCGTCCATATTATAAACTCAATATAAGATTGAAATTTGCAATACTTTCTATCGCTTTTGTGTTGTTTTAATAATTTGGTTTGATTGCAAATTTTGTAACCAGAAGTATTTACTTGACAATTGAATGAGTGAAATGAACGAACACAACATGAAGAAAATGTTGCTATACGTAAACGTCACAAATGTACATACAGATATATAAATGGAACCTACGAGTAAATTCTAAATTTATGGAATTACCGTTATTATTTCTTTGCATCCGTAACCGTTAATATGAAGCAATAATTGAAGATGTCGATAATAATTTTATCAGTTTCTAACGAAGTACAAACAGGAACGTTACCATTACCAATTTGAAGTTTTCCTAATAAACTCATTTATATACTCAAGTAGTGTGTATGAAGTTGATAAGAGTCTTGATAAATAGAACGCAGCGTAGATAGATGTGTTATACGTATAAAGTCAAGGTTTTATGACGTCTATAATGATCTAATTGTATGCGAAGTCGCTCACCATACTGACCAAAATTAAACCTAAATTTGTGTTTTTTTTAATTTACCTAAGAACTATTCACCAATAATTTTATAGTATTTATTGAGTGTAAATAGAGTATATCGACAGTCTCATTGGTCGAGTGATTACGAGCGTGACTGTCGACCGTGAGGTTTTGGGTTCAAATCCGGGATCAGAATTAGTAATTAACATTTTTTATAATGGCTCGGAGTCTGGATTTATACGCGGTGTAAGGCAATGGGCTCTCTTCCTATTTCATTGTGGGGCGTAAACGTAACTGGTGAAACGATAGAATGTATTATACTCCTCTGCTGCTTCTTCGGGGATTACAGGCGGGATATTTCGATTTATTGAGTGTATAATAGTAATCACATATTTAAAATAGCTAATTAAAACGTGGGAGTATACTACACTTCTCTGCCTACCTCTTCGGGAATTACAGGCGTGATGTTATGTTATTATGAGTACGTACCAGTTTTACTTTTTGGTTTTTCCTCTCTCGACCTTTTTTATATCTTACCACTGTTGGACACGGGGCTCCTCTCAGAATGAGGGAGCCCCGTCAGAGGGTTAAGCCCCATAGTCTGCCACGCTGGCTAAGTCTGGGTTGGCAGACTTAACACGCCTTGGAAAACCTTTTTTAATGAACTCTAAGGTGTGCAGGTTTCCTTACGATGTGTTCCGTCACCGTTATAATAAGTGATATTTAACCTTAAAACGTACATTTATAAAAGGCCCGCGCCAGGATTTATACCGCTTGTTATTTATATAGGGGTACATAACTTACATTCACATTTTTAGTAAATTTTAGAATGACAGTAGCAGTTAAAAATGCGGTGCTGAAGTTCAAAGATTGAATTATAAATGCAAGGGGACAAATTACGAACTGGTAATTTCATTTATTCTTATTTAATCAGTTTGTTATCAAAACCTCCATGTACTAAATTAGTGTACGCAACATCATGCTTGTAATTCCCGAAGAAGTAGGCTGAGGAATGTAGTACAATCCCACGTTTCACCAGTAACATTGAGGTCCATTATCGAATAGCTGGTAACTCTATTGCCATACACCAGACTTCGAACTAGTACTAGAAATTTCTACTAGAAAATCTAAATTACGAAAATCCTAGTACCCGATCCGGGTAAATTAGTTGTGCTATTGTGTAAATAAAAATGAGCCAAATAAATAAAAGCGATGTGTAATGGATTTTTTAAGAAAACAGCTGCTTTATTATTTACCTACGGAATTATGACGGTAGCGTTATTTCAATGGAGGCTTTGTAGAATTCAAAAGTATTTACACAAATATTGTTACCAAAATAATAAAATAGGATACTAATTAAGGTGGAATTGTTATTTGGCCATTTGCGGTAAACACAGGGTAATCTCATAGTCGTATAAGCGAACCATTGGTAAAATGTTGTATTCTGAAATTTAGTCACTTCGTATTATCTAACTAAATTTGCTTTTATGGAAACTGTATTTTTGCGATTATTAAGTTACCTTAAAAGCTTCTGCGCTAGTGACATCTGCTGGGTGACAGCTGGCTGTGATTTCATCGGGTTTCGTTAATCCTGTTTAACAAAAAAAATTTAAAATGCTTACAAAGTATTGATAATTATATTTATCAAACTGCTGGTTACTTTAAGCAATTTCTGTTTTAACGATTAGGATTAAATACTTAATTATCCCGAATAAATTTATATAACAATTTAATTACCTTTTATCACAAAATACTTTCCTCCCTAATATAGGACATCAGTCTATATGTAAAGAAATTTCTATTAATGTATCTATGAATTGAAAGTCCACATCGTAAATTATCACGATGTCCCTAATGTAGTTTCAAATATACACGCTGTAACTGATATTTCCAAGCGAAAGCTACATTGCATGTAATGCCAGGATTAGTTATTTTGATATTGAAAACTTACCTGCAGATATAAATCCATTGGCCAATGCAAATGCGAGTTTCCCGCCTCCTATGAACCCGATCTTCATTGCTTCGCTTAAAGATACTGAAATTAATTACAGGAATAAAGATTATAAGACAATGCTCTATCACGAGATAAGTATTATCTTTAGATTACCATCTCTACACCACAATAAAGATAACGAGATATTGCAACGTAAGGTTAGAATCATCCATTATCAAAAAAGATTAAAGCAATCAGGTTATGCCGCGTAATTTGTTTATCGTCAATTGCTTTTCTCAATTCATGTATTATCAGTGAAGTATACGCGGAAAAAAATTACAAATGAACACACTTATTTAAAATTGAGGTATTAAGAGGATTTCAATTTCACCACTAATTATAATAAAACAAAAATAAAACGAAAATTGTCGGTAGTTGTTTGTTTATACAGTTCAATATCCCACTAATTAAATATTGTCAGTGCATTAATTCCCTGATAACTGTATAAGTGAAAATAGTATAAATATAATGGAAGTTTAATATTAAAAATATTCCTAACCCACTTCAATCAAATTGTTCTGCAAATTTAGAAACAAAAAAAAAATTAAAGGCACATTACAATTTTTTTAACCTAGGTTGCGGCTGCTAAATTATTTGCGATCATATTACCTATAAAGTACTCTGAGACTATATCTATCAAGATCCAGTACAGACAAGCTTTCTCTTTTATTTCTGTTCTGTTCTGTTCATGCGTTAGATCACAACGTCCCCATTTTCTTAATTCTTAATTAAAACATTTCTTATAGTCCCCAATACCATACAGTGTTTTTGACTTCTATATTATATGCAGTTCAATTAGCGTAACGTCCAAGCTATATTAACTTATCGTATAGGTATTATGATGCATACAGAATTTTTGCCAATTATAGTCATGGTAACGACAATATGTCCACATTTGTTAATACGTACATTATATTAAAATTACAATAATCTTCCTCCAGTTGTACTTAACACTTAATTATATTTCATGATAATGTGAATTAAATAGTACTCCGAGATACTAGATAGTACTCCACATAGAAAACGTGTACTAAACTGAATGTGCGGCCGACGGCGGTACGAAATGAGATAAAACTAAAAATAAACCACATTGTGAACTCACTGTGTGACGAAAAAGAAGTGTTCTATTCACCGTGCTACTTCCCCAAGACCAAGGAGTTGACTGAATATTGTTCAGAGTTATCATTGTTATCAGCATTACATAATACTGTGTATAACTTCTCATGAATCGATACTTGATGGCATAATTAATGTTAACGGCGCAATAAGAATACCCGGATAGAATACGCTTTGAAGAACGAATTAGCGTCCTTATGAGATCTGAATGTGTGTATTTTTGAAGTTTAGGTATTTACATAGGCATTTATAAATATATATAGTATGACTGGTGCTATTGCTAATTGAATGAGTAGAGAATGTATGTATATTAATCTATAAATTAAAAAAATACCATGTACAAAAAAATTAATTACATTTTAGATTTTATTTACTTTCGTCACTATTTACTGTTTTTTTTTATTTTCTCCTGAAAGATTATTAAATGGCGCTTAACTTTTTTGTAGTCAATATTTCAGTAGGTATGAAATGTCAGAATGTTCGTAAACAAATGTTATAATATTTGACACTGTATAATTTGGGACATTTCTTTGCGTAGCTTTGAAAGCGCACTGTGCGTTTGCGTGGAATAAACCGTGAATCGTTTCATGGTCACGATGGTGCCACTTGGAAGAAAAATGTCTTAATGATATAATAATAATAATAAATAAATGAAAATCAATATAACACTTAATTCAAAAATAAAAAAATGTCTTTTTCTATGTAAATACTACATATTTTATCTGGATTAATTAGACTAGAATTGGATAAAACTTTCAAATTAGTTGTTTAGACGATAAGT
>DVOY01000028.1:0-18182 GCA_018237585.1 Apyrrothrix maculosa | reverse complement strand
AGGATTATTATTATCTACAACAACAACACATCTTCACGCCAGTTCCCTGATAATCTATTATTATCTATAAGTAGTTATTATAAATGACGAAGCAGTTTTTGACGAATGTCAGGTACCAAATCGCTATAAATAAGGAATTAATAATTAGTAATTTAGAAATTAATGGTAGTGTTGTGTAAATTAGGTGATCCAACCACTTTTGGAAACCTTAATCCCCCGGACCACGTGCTGCAAGCCGTACGAGAAAGCATCGAGACACATACTAGCCGAGGCTACGGCCCTGCTAAGGGTCATCAAGGTGCTCGAGAGGCTGTTGCCGAGTACAGTGCTCATCAGGGCGACGTTTCCCCCGAGGATGTCATACTGTGCAGTGGCTGTTCCCATGCCATCGAGCTCGTCAGCACAGCTCTCGCTGATGCTGGACAGAACGTTCTCGTTCCAAGACCCGGTTTCATGATATACAAAACATTAGCCGAAGGGCTCGGCATAATAATTAAGTACTACAACTTACTGGTAAGTAAATGCAGTTATTTGTCGAAACCGAAATATTGCCTGTTTTTTAAAATGGTCTTGCCAGGTTGAATTTAAGCTTATATTACTAAAAAACACGTCCATCCAATATTTAAGTGGTCAGACGAAGCTTTTGCCTCCATAAACACGAGAGAGAATGACGTAAAACATATAATATGTCATGTTAGTCATTGACGTCACATTTTGTTTTTGTTTTTGCGCAGGATGTTGTTTACACCCTAGGTTAGCACGGTAGGCTGTCTACGTACTGCGTCACGCTTATAAAATAATAACAGACATACGCACATTTACATTTGCTAGGAATATGCCCTAAGCTGCCAGTGTCAGGCATGCATACTTGTATAAATCGATGAACAAGTTTCTAGAAGCATAACAAGTTTCCAGTTTACTGTCGAGCAGATTTGCATACTGCCCATTACGCATTATTTCCTATACAATTTTATGTATACACAATCCTCGGCCGCACAATGATGTAAATGGATCAATTTTAAATAACATTTTTATATTGCAGCCGGATAAGCAGTGGAAGGTAGATTTGGATGATTTGGAAAGTCAAATCGATGACGACACCGTGGGGATAGTGGTAATCAATCCATCAAATCCCTGCGGATCGGTGTACGACGTGGATCATATATACGAAATTCTAGATGTTGCCTCACGTAACCATGTACCGATTATAGCTGATGAGATATATGAACACTTTGTGTTTTCTGGAAGCACGTTTACAGCTATATCGTCACTATCGAAAGATGTTCCAGTGCTGACGTGTGGTGGTCTCACCAAGAGGTTCCTGGTGCCCGGATGGAGAATGGGTTGGGTGATCATACACGACCGGAATGATGTTTTAGGAAAGGAAGTTCGTCAAGGTTTGAACAATTTGGCAACCAGAATATTGGGACCCAGTACTTTACTGCAACGAGCTTTGCCAGCGATATTAAAATGCACGCCGCAAAGCTTCTTCGATGAAGTGATACTATTTATAGAGGTAAGCGTATAAAACTTCTTGGTTAAGGTATAATTTTAATTCGACGCTTCATGTAATGTCCGAAATTAAACATTAATTTCCGTAATTTAAAATTAAATAACGTCTGCTGTTCACGGTCTTCTGTGTTGCAGAACCAAGCGAAACTGGCATACGAGGAGCTTCAGCGAGCTCCCGGTTTACGTCCAATCATGCCCCAAGGAGCTATGTATATGATGATTGGAATTAAAATGGCACTATTTCCAAAGTTTAAAAACGAATTGCATTTTGTGGAACGCATGGTTGCCGAACAATCAGTCTTTTGTTTGCCGGGACAAGTAAGTTTCAAAGTCTAGACCGAATTCAATACAAATAAGTTTGTTTTAGAAAGTTCTGGAAACCTCGTAAGAGTGAATTTCCTCTCGTTTTCACTTAAGATAAATTGTTCAGAACAAAATGTACCTGTTTTAGTACGAAAATAAAACCAAAGTCGTATTTATGCATACATACATATTACAATTTCGCTTTCGGTATAAACTGAAACTGCAGAATTTAATACAAGATTTTGAAATATTGACGGTGTAGTGAACAACAAACATTACTAAATATGGTGACCGTTAGACAAGTCGCTCGGTATTATTGTAACACTGACCTCAACTCAGTCGAGAACAAGACAAGGAAATGGTGCTTAATAATGAAATCGTTGGAAATTCTGAATGGAATGGTTGTTCTGTTACATGACAGGATATCTAGCGAAAATTATAACAATTATATTGATTCTACTGTCTCGTTGGTCGTGTTGGTTGCAAGCACGAATGCCGATCGAGAGGTCCTGTGTTTAAATCCCGGTCGAGTTCAATTGGATTTTTCTAAAATTAGAATTTCTAGTAGTAGCTCGAAGTCTGTATTAGTGTCCGGTGTATGGCAATAGACTCACCACCTACTCTATATCGGGACGTAAACGTAACTCGTGATACGTGGGAGTGTATTACACTCCTTTACCTACCTCTTCGGGGATTACAGGCGTGATGTTACGTTATTTACCTACTTATATTTTTGTCTTACTTCATTCACCTAGATTAACTTATATTTTATTGTTCAAACAGTCGATAAGACTATGCCCTTTACTGGGCGGGAAGGGAAAGCCAAACGCCGAATATATTTATCCTTCAAAACCTGAAATGCATCTTCCACATGCATTCTCTTCCTTCATACACACGGCGGTTTCGTAAAAACTAATTGTTGTAAAGCTAATTTTTTTGCAGTGTTTTGAATTTCCAAACTACATGCGCATAGTTCTGACGGTACCTGAAGACAAGCTGCGGGAGGCGTGCCAACGGATGGTCATTTTCTGCAAAGACCACATCGACACGGGCGAAAAAGTTAAAGACATTGTCGATGACATCTTAGCCGTGCCGAGCGAGCGTGACGTGATATGCGAAGACCACTTGACCAGGATCGCGTAAAGAAAACTTAAGCCATAATATTCTTCTTGGCTTAACAATGGGTATTAGGGTTCCTCTAAAATATCGTGGGCCTCCACAGAACAATCAGGGCGTTTTTCTTTCATGTATGAATGCAAGACCAAAAGTAACTGAAGGTATTTTCCACACAAGATTCGGTTGTGCTTCTTTCAGAACATATTCATGAATCTAATTTTTTAGCGCAGACATTGCACAGAATATTGAACAGTTGTAGCCCAAATCTTGTTTAAATAATTAGATTTTATGTCATGTCTGTGGCAAAAGCGATTACCTCATCTTCTTATTGTTTTAATTTAAGGTTCACCCTTATATTCGCACTAGTAGATCATAATTATTGTATTACTCTAGAAAGAAATGTAGTTTTATGCTTAAAAGTCTGGATTTTGTATCTTGTAGCATAACTATTCTTATCCCTTTGAGCGTTATTTTCTTTATCCTTTTCCCTATTCCTAATTTCACAAGTCAACCAAGTTCATAATTAACTTATTGATTTATATATTCAACTAATATAATTATATTAGGATAAATAAGCTTATAAATTGTTAAGTGTATCCCGCAAATCACGGATATTCAGTTAAATACAGCGTTTATGTAAACAAAGTATTGTCTATAGTAATTCGATCTAGCCTCAAATAAAACGCTCTCTTATATTTAATTTAAGGTATAGAAATAATTTCATTTTCATATTATTAAAGGAATTGTTGAAATATGTAACTTGTTTAATTTAAATTTACATTATCCAGTTCTTCCGGCAATTCTCATAAAATGTTTACATATTTAGATAGCTATGCATAGAAAACTCCATACTCAATAGTCGCGTTTATTGATTCATCTTAAATTTATATTTTTTTTGACTGACATTTGTACCACTGCCAAATGTCGTAGGAAATATACATACGCGTCAATTTTACCGATTTTATAGTCTAAGCAAGTCCAATTTAGACCGCATAATTAAAAAAAAAATGGGGACTATAGCGAAATATATGAAAATGACCATATGGAACAGCGGTTCCTGCAAACTGATTCGGTCAAGAGATACTTTTGACGAGAATCCTTTACCTGATCGTCTTGAGGAGACCAAAGAACTTAATGATCTGGACAGCAATAATATGTACAAAGGACCTTGTTGCCAACTTAACTTCGCTTTGTCCGACTACAGAAGGATCTACGACAAAGAAGAAGAGGGCCTATCACCGTCCAGTCGATCTGAAGATGCTGTCACTTCATGTCATCATCTACAAGTAACGAACCTGAATAACACGATATGAACTTAGTAGAAAATCAAATCTATGATGAAATTGAACTAGAAACACAGTCGAATTGTTTCGTCGCTGTCTATATCAGATCGGTAGAAGACAGGATCCCAAGAACGAAACCTTGCCAGATATAATCATATTAAACAGACCTCGTAATATTAAAGAAGCTATATTAATAATTCCTGCTCACGTAAGCCTTTTTCTTCTTTAATTGCATACTTCAACGGTTTCGATTGGTTGGTAAGGCAATGACGGAAAAATTATGGTAGTTCAAATTCAAGTTGCATGTACTTAAACTGGCTCTGCAGTGTTATAATTCCACGTTATCAAAACATGACGTCAACACTTTAAACGAAACGTACAATTCTCGTTTGTCAAAATGACGAGAAGGAAAACAGGCTAATATTGCCTCGTCACTCGCGTTGGTTGCAAGCGCGACTGACGATCGAGAGGTCCTGGTTTCAAACCCGGGACAGGTACTATTGGATTTTTCTAACTTAAATTTTCTAGTAGTGGCTTGGAGTCTGGATTTGTGCCCGGTGTACGGCAATAGACTCACCAATTATTCCATACTGGGACAAAAACGTAACTGGAGAAACGAAGGAGTGTACTACACTTCTCTGCCGAGCTCTTCGGGGATTAAAGGCGTGATGTTACGTTACGTTAGAGAGAAACAGAGAAATGTTCAAGCATACACAACGTTATCACGTTGGAGTTTCCATTTTTCTAAAAAAAATTAAACGACTAAATGTAGTTCCTATTTTCTTAAAATTGGAACAAAAATGAATTTAAAAGGGATTCATAGATTTTCTGTTTTAACCAGTCACAAAAATCAGGTCCTAGATTATCCCCGAATATAGATATTAATAGTTTTTCTATAACTACTTTTTATTATTTCTACAAGTGGAATCAGCAGTAGCGAAATTACAGCGGAGATATTTTTGGCACCCTTTCAAAGCGCGGGTGGCACCACTTCTATTCACTAAGTATGACTTCATGCATTCCATTACATAAAGACGTTTACCACTGATAAAATCCATCAACAAATTTTAAATCTAATCACAAACCACTAACCTGGGTAGGAACATTAATTGGCTTACAACAATCATTCACTGAACTTTTACGAAAGTATTAAAACAGCATTGTTTTGTTCGAAAAATATTTTTTCTTATTACTGATCAATACTGCTGTCTACTGTTTAGATAAAACAGTATATGATTAAACGATTGCTAAATAGTAATTTTATTTATTGAGCATGTAGCCTGCGTATTAATATCGCACAGCCAGTGTTGCTATTTGAACATAGAATTAGAAATACATATCACTCTCATTCGTAGGAGACTATTGCGACGAAAGATAAGTGTTTAAGCAAAAAAATGCTCGGAGTAGTGGCTATTAGGTATAATATTGTGTATAGCACAGACAAGGAATCCATATTCGTTCTCAAATGAACATGTTATTCAATGATCCTCCCATCATTAGATTCGGATTGCATGTTTTTGTACGGAACTGATGTTTCGGGCAACTTTTTAAGCATAGTAACTGTACTACATGTGGTACTTTACCCAGCTTTGCAAAACATTTGTTTCGCAGTGAAGTACCGATGCAGAGCTTATTTCAAGCAAATTGAACTCTACTTGTATTTTCTTGAATGTGCTTTACGAAGCCATATTTAGTTGAAAATATAGTAATTTCATATGAGCACATGTGACATGTTTGGCTAAAAGATCGAAATTCGAGGCAGTTTAATCATCGTCTATCTGTGACTGTCATTTAATGTCGTTTTTAATGTCATCATTGAACATAGTGATGTGAATAAGTTGTTTTTGGTGCATACATTCTCGTAGTATTTGCTCAATACTGTATACTACTGAATAGTTAATTTGTTCGTGGATAAAAAAGAATTGGACAAAGTTCACGTTTCGTTGACAAAGTTAAGGTTACATTAAAATGTCACAAATTAGAACTAACAAGAAATTCAAATGGGCTTTGGATTTTAAGTAAGTTATATTAATTTATCATGTTATAAAGCTGTATTATGTCGAATTGCGTTAATTGTAATTAAAACAAATTTATTATAGGCCTCGCGGACACACAACAGATCTACCGTTCCCACCTGGTTACAGTCAATCTGCTAATGCAAATTATACAGAATCGTCGAAGGAGACCGACAACTTGTTACTGATTAAAAAGTTATGGGACGTGGCATTGGGGCCTTTGAAACAAGTACCGATGAATCTATTCATCATGTATATGGCGGGCAATTCCATATCCATTTTTCCAATCATGATGGTGGGCATGTTGATTGTGAGGCCAGTGAAGGCTCTATTCTCGACACAGAGCACGTTTAAGATAGTCGGAGGAACACAGGCGGCAGTGCAAAAGTTCGTGTACTTCATTGGGAACATTGTAAACATACTGCTAGCTCTATACAAGTGTCAGAGTATGGGTTTACTGCCTACACATTCCAGTGATTGGTTAGCATTTGAAGAACCATCACCTAGGGTTGAATACATAGGAGGTGGTTATGCAATGCTGTAAATGAAACCATTACTGCAATTAGGTGTACCGTTACATTTATTTATTTAAATTACTATTGTATGAACCTAGTATATACATTAAAGATGTTAATTTCATGGGCTATTTTATTTCCCTCCCTGTATTTTGTCAGTCATTTTTCTTGCCTTCATTGATTTCAGCCATTTTGGCCTTTACGAATGCTTGAGCCTTTCCATATAGTGCCTTGGGGTCTTCAACCTTATCTATCTGCAAAAACGAATCAAGTTCACTTGGTCATTTATTGTTACAAACAAGTTTATGTCAAAATGTAGAGTACTGGAGGATAATGGATACTCTGACAAGACCTATGGTTGTACTTCTACTATTTGTTATAATATGCATAAAAATGTAGAAAATTGTTCCAGGTTTCATTACTAATATAACATATTAAAAGTAAAACTAACCATTTTCTTTTATCGCCTGAACCATCACATGATTTCTTACAAATTTTAGATACCGCTTCCTGCATTGAAAGAAATTAATCACATTCTGACTATTATATTGTGTATGAGTGAAAAGAAATCTAATTAAAACACATGTAACACTGTAACCAGGCTGAAATGTGACAGATAAAAGAGGCCATACCTTCTGTTGTTTTATTTTGTTGAAAAAACCGGGAACAACTTTAATGAGAATGTGATGAGGAAATAATAGGTGTTACAATAAAAAAACTAAGTTTAATCTGATCTGAAATGATGCATGGCCTCCTTTGCTATTCAAGACTCACTTTTGTTTGATTTTTAAGTTGCATAGTGACATTAATAAATACTTAAAACAACTTAACCACTCAATGAATGTAACATCATCACGCCTGTAATCCCTGAAGAGGTAGGCAGAGGAACGTAGAACACTCTTATGTTTCACCAGTTACGTTTACATCCCAATATGGAATAGGTGGTGAGTCTATTGCCATACACCAGGCACATGAGAGGGTTAAGGCCATAGTCTACCGCGCTGGACAAGTGCAGGTCGACAGACTTCACACATCTTAGAAAACATTTTTTTTTTAATTCTAAGGTGTGTAGGTTTCCTCACGATCTTTTCCTTCACCGTTATAGCAAGTTATATTTTTAACTTAAAACACACATTTTTGTAAAGAGGTGCACACCAGGATTTGAACCCGGCCTCCTGGAGTGAGAGGCAGAAATTCATACCACTAGGCTATCACTCAATATATGATATGAAATTGACTAAAAATGAAATTTAAAAACTATGTTCAAGGATAGAATGCAAAGCCATGTGACCTTACTAATGAAACAGTTCATACTATATATTAAACAAAAATATAATAGATTTGTACAGATGTATTTATTTACACAAGAAATTAATTTGTATGATACTTGAATTCTTACTGAACACCATACCGGTGTTTAGTAAGACAAAATGACACCAAACACTAGACTAGATATTGAATTGGATCATTTAGAACGAATCTATTGTCTATATGAAGTTTCCATTGTAAAACGAGAAGAGCAGCTGACAATTTGATTATTTTCTTTTTCAGCTGAAAATTGGGTTTTATTCGGCCATTAGATAAAACGTACAGTCAAGCAAACAAGCTCATGTTAACTATTGCCTACTGCTTAGTCCAATTTCGTTGTCTATTAAACAAATATGCTTATTTGCCTAGTTAATATAATTTGAATATTTGTAAACTTCTAGTCGAAAGAGAAAACTGTTTGTAGTACATTATATACAATATGCTATAAGAAAATCTGAATCTATGATAATACATTTATTTCAGATCTGTTTCAACTACATTAGAATACCTGGTAGTTCTGAGCCACATAGACCCCAACGTAGACACCGGTTCCAAATATTATCTGTAAAAATTATTAATTGCTATTTAATATAGAAACATTTCCATAAAACATTGAATTCCTAAACTGATATATTATCGACATCTACAACTGATTACTTTCACTTATGGATAATTCCAGAACTAAGAGGAGTCAAACTATTGTTTTTAAGACAATGCTACATTTAAGATTAATCAAGATTATGTTGAAACACATTTTTTTGTTTATTAATATTGTTACTCAATTCTTTAAAAAATCTAGTACAATATTAGGATTAAATTAATTTGTTACTGTTGCAATATGTTGATATCTAAAAAAACTTGTTAGGTTGAGGTAATTGCATATCATCATTATTTATTGATTGACCCAGGAGTAGGAGACAGTTGAAAAAAAAATACTATGCTATCCCTACTATCCATTTATTAATTATTAATTATGCGAAAATGATTCATTTCTTTGTAATACAGTTTGCCTTGGTTATCATCATTAGTTAGTTTTTATCATTGACCACCCCCATTGGTGGAGTGGTTGCCATCATACCTGCTGATTGAGAAGTCTTGGGTTTGATTCCCAGGTTGGGTACTATTGGAATTTTCTAGCTTGAAATTCCTAGTGACTATTAGTTACCATTTGAAGTCTGGATTTACACCTGGTGTATAGGCTTAGCCACTATTCCACAATGGAAATTATCACAGGTGAATCATACAAGCTTATTACACTACTCTGCCTATCTCTTTAGTACAGGAGTGATATTGTTTAGTTATCATAAGTTAACACTTCATGTTGTGAGACACTTCAGGATAAATTTAATAAACATCAACAGCTCCACTCTTGTAAGCACACAAATTGGAACTGAATATTAAAATTGTGGGACAATTCCATATCATACCATCCTTAATGCCCTTTTAGTAGATACAGAAACAAAGTAGTAAATTTCCCTTGCCAAGACTATCATGCTATATTTATAACACAAACAATGATTTGATAAATTTGAATTACTTAATATCTAATGATGACAGAAATTATCACACTAATTATATATTTAATAATGACTATATTAAATAGGCCATTTGTATTTAATCAAATCCAATTCAAGATCATGCCTCTTTATAATACAAACAAATGTAATGGATGAGAACATACTGATTGTTCCAATATCTAATATACTGTAACACAATCCTATCCACAGCAGAAGCTTAAAATGTTGTTGAGACGAGAAACAAAGCTTACTAACACTGGTCTTCAATACTGATGTGATACAGCCCATTATGAGATTGTATTATTCCATGGTGCTGAGTAATGTAGCTTATTATATTTTCCACTCATTATAAATTTGTTTGATTGTTACATTTTGGTATATGTAACAAATTGTAATGACAACTTTATTTTCCAAATTTGAACTTTATGTCATTTATAGAACACATAAAAACGTAAACTTGTCTATCACTCACACAACTGTTATAATTAACGAGGGAAAAAAAATTAAAACGTTTATTGCAATATTTTTTTTATATATTTGTAATATATCCAAAGTAAATTATACCATCACGTAATATATTACATTCAAATAAATAGTCGCAAGACATAGCTTACCTGTATAAAACAAAAGATTCAGTGTTAGTAAACTGTCACTAACAATTTTTACAATATAATCTAAAATCAGTCACCAATTCAGAATAGACATAATGAGTTATCGATTTACACGTCTATTTATATTAATTCTCATACAATGATGATCGTTTAATAATTTCCACTTATTTAATTTACACATTTACGAAAACCAATCGACGTCGTGAAAATATTATTAATATGTATAATACTTACAATTGACTTCAACATTTTTGTATTTTAAGAGAATTGCAGGGACGGGTGAATTCTGCCGAATGTCGCTTGGCTTGTTGATACTATTGCAAAATTTAGACGACACAAAGACTGAATAATGGATGGTGGCAAGATGAATTTTGAGTCGATATTTTTAGTTTATACAAATTGTCAATGACAGAGGTCATTGTCAATATGACATTCAACGAATGACATTTGGGGCAATGACTTCGTTCATCAATACAAGTACAGATTATAGTTAATTCTTAAAAAGGATAGTATAGTGTCAATGTTACAAAATTATTTCGTTCTACAGGCAATTTAATAACAGATATACAAATCATCTCAATATTTAAAGATATTTTTGGGGTATTAGTGGGAGGTTCTTTATTTTTTACTATGAAATCTATTTATAATGCTTTTTACGTAGTGTTTTTAAATTCGGCTCTTTCCTATTAGAAGTATGAAAAGTAATTGAATTAGAAAATAAATGAATATTGTACAATGTTAAGGTATTGTAATAACAGTAGGTTTAATACGATCTAGTAAAATCTATACTTTAAAACTTCGATGATAAGATTCACCTCATCGTGTAAGGCGTAATATTTCTTGCGTGCTATAAAACCAGGTTTTTACCGGAATAAATATGTAGGTATCTACTTCTTCGTAGATTAATATTAAGTATATTGTTAACAGAATTTAAAGATAGGACTTCAAAAAAATGACGCTTGTTATGGCCCTACCTTAATTGTATTGAGGGCTAGTTGAACTAAAGTTTTTGCTTGTAGAATCTAATAATGAAAACAATAACATATATTTTGTGTTGAAATCATCAATTTATAATGAACATTGCAAAAATATATAAGATAGAGGTGTATTTCAAATTACATTTAGATTCTTTAAGCTGTTAAAAAACACAAAAATTAAAATTAAAATTTCACAGTTATGACATTGTAAAATGTCTTGTAGTCTTTAATTACACATAACCATAATGAAGTATTTTCAGGCTTGCAGTTATCTACAATCCTAATAATAACAGTTAGACGTCGAAAAAATCTTTTAATATACCTACTTTATGTGAAAGCAGCGACTTTGTTCATGTACTAGATCACATTATAAAGAATGGATACTGAAATAAAAATACTGTAATAATCTGCTTTACTAACTATAAAATAGGGAGGAGACACAACAGATCTTTAAATTAAAAACAATCTTACGCGTGAGCAGCTAGCAGTTAAAAAAACATTGGCTCTAAAACACTTTTTATTCAATGCATTTAGCGGTGTAGGATTACGGCGGACCATGGATGATCTATTAAGTTTCAGAATAAGACCAGAACATGTCTCTATGCAGTTATAGATTCAACGGTTACATGTAAAAGAGGCGTACCTGTGTAAACGGTAAGAATTTGGCATTTTCATTTTGTAGTTAGAATATAAAGTCACAGTTTTGAACATAATTGTAACTTTTTCAGTAAACTAACTGTTTATTTCTACGGTACTGTGAACCTATAGGGTTACAAAGGGTGAATTTAATGCCTTGTGATTTTCCCTACTAGTCAAACCTTGGAGACGGATATAGAAGAATGCATTGTGTAAGGAATAAAGTGTAATAAATAAATTTAAGCCGACTTCAAAATAAAACTTTTATGTACTTTTTATGTATAGTTCTTAAATTTTAAATCTTCTCAAATGAACAACAAATAGATTAACATTACTGACACATACATAGATTCAATTCTGAATTAATTGTATTTATTAAACTTACAAACTTAAAACACTTATTCAACACTTATAATTATGTAAGCCATCGAAAACACACCACATTTATTAAAATCTGCAACTGACAATATATATTTAAAAGCATTACTTTTCCAGTGATGATTTTCACCAAACATATGTCTTTGTAAACGGAAATATGAGTTAGTTCTCATAACAACCTCTTGGCTTACATTAAATTAGACAGTTGTGATACATTCTACGTTCTGTAATCAACAAGACACGTAGAATCGAAATTTGAATAATCTCTTTAGTCACTACGTGCAGGTAGTTGTACGATTCGTAGTTTTAACTTTTAAAACAAACTGTTGGAACGCAAATAGCAACGACTAGATCGTTTTCAAACAAGCATGTACATACATATGTTTTATAAATCTTCAACAGCGGTTTTTGTTCAGGAAATGCTTGTTCGAAGACGAAACTGAACTTGAACTAAAGATTCATCAAACGGTCGATAGCATACCATCATCACTTTTTGGTTTATTATTATTATTACTTACGCTTACATACCTAATGATATATCTTAAAATACTAAATTGCTAATTACACTTACTTGAGTAAGGATTTGCGAGGCAGCAATAGTAAATGTATTAGAGCAGCCTTCGTGTATCGATTATTGGATTTAGATTGCAGTAAAAGAAATAAGAAAGACAATTTATATAAAAAGACGTAAAAGTATATGTCAAATTTAATATTACTTGAAAACTGCAAGTTAAGTATCGGCATAAATAATTGGTAAGTATATGAATTGATCCTTCTCATATGTAAATTATCGTTCAACGAAAGCGCATTGACAAGGGTGGAAGAAAATATTGAAGTACATTTCAGCTGAGACCTCACTTCGGTCGGCGGGATCTCATGAAAAAGAACCTGAATATGTTCGAGAATTGCCGGGCGATCAAAAAAAATATATAAGCCAAAGCCGATACAATCATGGCAATAGATTTAAGTGCCTTTAGTATTAGTTATAGCCTTTTTCGAGCGAATAAAAAAATAAGTACTTGTAATTTTGCTGAGGGCCAACAGGCTACAGAAATCTCGAATCATAACCCGCATGGAGCTAAATTTTTTACGCGATGTTTGCTCTAATTCTTCAATACATATATTGATGGGAACAACATTTATCTTACTTATTTTACTTGCTTTAAAATCTAAGAGCAATTTTTTAGTTACCTTTATGTAGATTAAAAAATCGTATTGTCATAGTCATGGTTTAGAACCTCGATATTTTTTTGCGAATAATTGTACAATTATTAATAAAATAATTAATGTGATGTAAACTATATGTATATTATTATCATTGATCGACAAGAACCACGACTAATTATATACATAGATATTACATTTTGTAAAGTAGGTAGATATTAAGACAAGATATATTAAACGTTGTCGTCAGAAAATGAAAAACAATAATACAGTGTTCAATATACTAAATGTAAGAAGATACTCATCTTCTTGTGGAATGTTTAGTATGGAATGTTTTAACATAGTACTACACAAATTTCAGCCATAAAACGGCCTGCTTTATATTCTACGAATACTGGTTTAAACTTAAAAATGTTTAATATAGATTCTTAATGTGCTAATTTATCAGTCTGTTAAAATTCAAAACCTTAGGAAGGTCGCCAAATGCGATTTTCTGCAGCGATACAGTGGACGTTTTGTGAACGCGCGACTTTCTCGCTATACTTTTGACTTTTAGTCGCATTTGCAACGCGCAAAAAATGCGGTTCTGTATCGCTATTCCGAGGCTACTAACGCGCGACGGTTTCGGACGACATCGGATGACAGAGGGAGAAAGCTGTGTTGCCAACGGCTTTGAATGCAAGTAGGTGCTATGTAGGTGCGACGGGCTATGTAGATGCGACAGAATCGCGTTCGGCACGCGACTGTATCACGTTAGTCGCGCGACTGTAGCGCTGCAAATAGTCGCCGTGGGCTACCTTCTTTATGGTTGATTGGTCATCATCGATGAAAACATGATAAAAATTTATCATATATAATATATAAGAACCATAAATTTTCTGTGTCCGACACATCAGTAAGTGCTAGTGTGGATATAACTCATAATAGTTAGACTCGTTTCTTTCATACTGAGTTTTTACCAACCTTATTATGTATAATTGTGGTTTAGTTGAACTTATGATGTATAAATTGAACAACCGTGAGGTACAGATAACAACATTATCACATAATATGAAATATATGATCACGTACATTCCTATGATCATTTTTCCGAATTTCTGAACAAATATTGTATCGAATCCTCGTGTAACGCTATGA
Source organism: Apyrrothrix maculosa (assembly GCA_018237585.1). NCBI lineage: Eukaryota > Metazoa > Arthropoda > Insecta > Lepidoptera > Hesperiidae > Apyrrothrix > Apyrrothrix maculosa. Next base: position 3,710 of record DVOY01000028.1, on the reverse strand, counting down.
GCAGCATGATGACACCACCTGTGAGGATGCCAAGAACAGCCAATAATAAATTAATACTTTTTCCGTGGTTGTTCTCATTAATTTCCGGGACTAAATCAGCGAGCGCTATGTAGAAGAAAGTTCCAGCTGTCGCTGCATAAATCCATTGGGAAGCAGATTCGTGATCCTCAGCTAACCAAATGCCTCCAGCCATACCAAGGAAGCTTAGAACGGATGAAAGCAAGTTGTAATACAATGCGCGTCTGATGCTCATTCCGGAGCGCAACAAAACTGCGAAGTCTCCTAGCTCGTGCGGCAGTTCATGGCAAAATACTGCTAAGGCAGTTGCAAAACCTGTGACAGGATCCCCGCTGAACGCAGCACCGATCGCTAGCCCATCAGTTAGGTTGTGTAATCCGTCACCAACAATCACCATAAGTGCTGTTGAGGTCATCGGTCTCTCCACTGGTGGAGGAGGTGATCCCGGCATCATCGCGCCAAGCTCTATGGGCTCCATTTGCTTCGTGGATTCCATTTTAAGCTCTTCCACCGATTTTTCATTCGAATGATCGTGAGAGTGAGAATGTCCACCGTTTACTGTTTGCATAATAGCTTCAACTGTATAAAACAGCAGAATAGTAAGGAACGTAACACTGCATTTCAGAACGACTTCAGTTTCTTCTTGTGGTTCGTTGGGTAGACCGTGAGATTTAAGAGCGTGAGGCAAAAGGTGCAACAGAGCGTCACCGCACAATGTTCCCACAGCCACTGCAACCAGGAAGTGCAGTACGTAGCTAAATATAATAGATTTGAGCATTGGCACAATGGCGACTCCAAGCAATCCTGTAGCGCTGATCACTAGGATACTGAGACTTGCGTAAATCCAGGCTGAAAATAAAGAAACAATAGGTAAAAGATGGATATACCGTGAAAACGTAACCGAAAAAAAGCTATTTTCGCGCAAACATGGGTATGTCATTGATGCGAGAAATAGATTAAAACCACCCTTGATGTGGATTATATATTGTGTTAAAAATTGAGTTCAATCGGTGCTGAACTTATCGACTTTTTTAAGGATATACAAACTCAATTAAAATGTTTGTAAATGTAGATGATGAATATGAATATTATAATTGTGTACTGTAAACATATTCAAATATTTTTAAAGCTTTATAATCTCCGCCGCGACCTCTTAATGATCTGTACAAGCACATGATGGAAGACCTCGGATAGGACGGAAACGTATCAAGTTAGTCCGAAAGACAGGTGAAATAAGCAGGTAGATAATTTAATCGTGTATATTAATATTTTACTGTAAATACACTAAAAGTATTTTTTATGCTGCTATTGTATGCTTGCTTGGTGCATTAATATCTAATACTTTCACTGCTACAATATCTCGTTGATATAATAAAGGCGATGCCTTTAAGGATACTGCGATCTGCTACTTAAGTAATATTATTCCAATTTTATACACTTGGCAATTGCGCTCGAAAAGCCATCTTCATTGCATACATAATCATAGACAACCTCAGAAGTCAGCCAAAGAGGACAAAATTAAATGTCTAAGTTGCAAATGGGTATTTTCGTTCCTTATTTCTATATAATTTATGTTATTTGTAAATGTAACAATTAAATTTGTTAAAAGTGTTTTTTTGAAATTAACACACTTACTCCAATGTCTTTCAAGTTTCGGCTTTGGTATTTCGGTTTTGTAACAGGAACGCTGGTCTAACTGATAAACAAGGGCTGGACACATTTCCAGGAAGGTTTTGGGGTTTATCGTAATCACACCAGGTTCGTTCTCCATGCCGTATACTTCCAGAATTTCTTTCGGCGAGAGGCATGGTTTTTTCAGGATTGACACTTCTGGAAACGGAAAAGACGTATGCTTAGAGTTTGGTTATTTGGTAGTTGTTGAAGTTTGCGTTTGTAACCTTGAATAAGGTTGAAGGTCGATTGCTGATTTTTAAGTGTTGTAATCCTCAAGTAGGTAGCAGACAAGCATACCTACCCATTGAAACATTGTCAATACCGATAAAGAAAAAGATAAAACTTCGATTAGCAGAATATTTATTGAACTTAAATATAAAAAGATTAGACGCTTTGTTTAGAATAATCTTGAATTCAACGTGATAAATAGATTTTCAGATAATTATAAAGTAATTTTCCAGGCACAGATAGGTCTTAGAGCACATTTCTATTATTTCATATTAACTGACAAGTACATCCAAGTATAAGTACATACGAATGAATTTTAAAAAAAGGAATGTGAATTAATCTACTTATTCAATTTAGCGAGATCGTTGACTTGATGTTCCCGGCTAGGGTCGACGTTTGGTCCATCGACGGTACTCCAACAGGAGTTTAATAGGATAATCGTGGACTCATAACGTTGACAGTGACCGCTTCGATATAACTCGTTCATATCATTCACAAAGTTTGTATACATAAATATTATTATATAACTTGATTGTAATCTATTTGAGTGTTTTCAACACACGCTGAGCGTGTTTACAATATTATTTAACGAAAGTGTTTTGTCACTTTCGTAACGGGAAAATAACAGCACAATTCGTAGATATAAGATTTAAAATTATTTATTATTGTAATCGTAAATACAAGTGAGGATAACTCGATACTTGCGTACAGCTCTTACGAAGTATGCTTTAGGTACTACGTGTAGGCGTTGCTTGCTTGCTTCGCTGAGCGTAAATAACGCATTTCACGATTAAAACCTATTTATCACAATGTTTTATAAATTTTGTACCTATTTCTGTAATAACTTACTAAAAAAATATATAAGTATATAAGTATATATTTGGTAAAAGAAGTCGTGTTTATTTTACAAAACTTAATTTGTCAGTTTTAAACAAATAAAAATGTTTCAACTAAGATCAAAATGTCAAAAACCAATGCTTAGATAATTCTAATGAGTCGGACTAACTCAATTTTTAACTTAAACTGAAACCGTAACGAATATAAGACCCTTTTTCTGCTTTCGGTCGAATCCATAACTAAAGAATTATCAAAGCAAAATTATGTAACTAAGTTTTGATACAAATATAGTGTTGTAAAATTCTTCATTATAATTCGGTTAAGTAGCATATTGGGAAAGTCATAAACTGCTTATGTATGAACTTAAGAGTAACAATTTCAATACGACGGTTTGTTCAATTAAGTCATAACTAACGACAGATGCGTACCAAATACTTAAAATACGTCTATCAATGTTTACAAGCATCTGTTTGGATCATATCCGTCATTACTCAAATAACTGACGGGTACTGGTTTCGGTCAAGCTGAATATTCGGCCGTTATTGCCTAGAATCAAATATTCGCCAGAAACCAGGATTTTTGACCATACTGAACGACTCCGAAACATTACTGCGACACTACTTACAATACTAGCACCCATACTTGACTTACAAGTACAAGAAATTGAGATTTTTTAAGGCATTTAAGAATACTAGTTGTCCAGTAGCGTTCAAAATTCGACCGTAATTTATAACATTTCAAATATGAACGTTATTGAAGTTCATTTCAGAAAGAGTACACATCAATATATTTCCCCGCACAAAACCCGTCCTCACTCTAACCCCCAATTTACTTTGAATTTTTCAAAATTCAAGGAATTCCCCTCAAATTGGCAACTCTGCTTACGTTTTTTCAAAGTTACAAGGCATTTGGCACACTCACACATGTATACGTGTAACACTAATGGTATTGGC
>DVOY01000027.1:0-18198 GCA_018237585.1 Apyrrothrix maculosa | reverse complement strand
TTTGTAAGTTAATTAAGTAAAGCAAGTCATTAATAGTTCCACTTCAAAATCCAAAATTTTTACATTAAATACTTCATAGATGTCAAATATATGTTAATTTGACATCTATGAAGTATTTAATGTAAACATTTTGAAATGTTTACATTAAATACTTCATGATGAATACACAAATGAAATGAACATGTAAAAATATGTCGCCAGTATTTATCGAAGGGTTAGACAGAGGAGTGTAATACAATCCCACAATTCACCAGCTATGTTATACGGCGAAACATGAAATAGGGGGTGATTCTATTTTCATACATTTCAATATTGCTGGATTATTGCATACCTCAGTAACATTGAAATTATCGGATGACGCATCCAATGATTCATTCTTCCGGTATAATGACGTAACACAAAATAATTTTTTGCCGGTTCTGTGATATCATGATTAACTGGTACAATTGACCATAATCATTAAAACATATCTATTTTTAGAACAAAGGTGATTATTGGTAATTTCCTTTAAAAGCTATGATTACAATGACGTTTTATAGTATGTATTTAAAAAGCAATCAATCGACTCATGTGTTTCATTGAAACATTTAAAAAAAAAATTGATTTCTATTTGACGACGAATGGGAAGTAGCGTGCAAGCAGTTATTATCGAAGTAAAGTCAGAACTAATAAATCCATATTTATAATTGGTGCATACACTGTATAATAATCAATACAATGCCAAAAATCGGAAATATTGCAATTCGAACTTTATATTATACATCGATTTATACATTACAAGAACCTAGTTACGTACTTATTCAAATTCATTTGCACTATTTGTTGAAAAAATCTCAATAACATATACATAATCCAACCTGAACGATGGTCATCATCAAAAAAACGCCAATGATATACAAAATCATAATGCACCCAAATTATAGTTACGTGAACAAACATAATGTTATGAATATCACACGCTCGCGCGCTTCATTGTGGAGTTTTTCTTATAGCGCGTACTTTAACGTTGTACCAATAAAAATAACGACCTCAATTGTGTGTACGCAAACGAGCTATGACGATTTCAACATTGTTCAAATTGGTGGCATTAATTTTGCTCAGTGCCTAGTAATTCGACATTTGAAAGACCATATCATTCCATCTTCAAATCTCTTGACCCCGATATTTTGAGGTACATTGAATTATGCGCTTCGCGTTCTTTATAGACATGTAACAGTTTACATAATAATGTATATCAAAATATGGTCATTCAACTCAGGATTGAAAATCGTTAAAGGTGCGTTATTACCACTTGAACAGGTCCATGCGTTAATATCGCACCTGTGACGTGTTTTAGGTCAGGACCTACGTAGTTCAGAATATGTTTGTTTCGTATACCAAAGAACGTGTAAATTAAGCCTTATCTACACCTTTTGTAGGGTCCATCCTAAACGACTTTTGTGTGTTATTCAAATTAATTCAAAATCGCAAAGTATTTTCATTTTGTATTAAGAATAATCATTATTAAAATTCCGTTTTTCTGCATCCAGTAATCAACAGCAGATTTATACCATTTATGCTTTTAAACCATGCATGTATGATTTTTCTATATAATGTAACAGTTGTAATACTTAATACTCATAAAGATATTGTGTATGATCGGTCCTAAACGACCCTTATGTCTAGTGCAATTTAATTAAAATTCGCTATTTTCCCTTGGTTAGAGGACAAATCAACAGAAAACTTCCATTTTTCTGCAACCAATAAACAGTAGTTTATTTTTTATACCATACATGTATGGTTTTCTACGCAATGTAACTGTTGTAATACTTAATACTTATAAGATACAAGTTGACACAGTCGCAATGTCGCATTTGTTTGTCGCATTTAGTTCGGAGTGCGCGAGGTCGGGCGAGGTATCGCGCGAAAGTCGCCGCGGGCCGCGACTCGCGCGTGATATACCGCGGGTGAAAGCTCAGAGCTCGTCGTTATCTAACCCGACCTTCTCTGGAGCGGGGAAACTGGAAATGTCATACCGAGAACAATGGTGTCAATAGGGAGATGAATTCCTTACACTCGTACTTAGATTCTCTTAGTACAAAATGTACTGCATTGAAAAATTTTAAAGCGGGACTTAAAAATCAGGTCCAATACCTATCCGTTATTATTGTGGCTTCGAAGTGTATAGAAAACTTTTTATGTTTAATATTACAAAGTTTATAGATGAGAAGTACTTTATCTATAACGAAAATTAAAACATACTTCACATTTTACGACTCCAATTACAAAACCGACGTTCACGTTCGCACTGTTCGAAGATCAATTAGTTTTATGGAGAAGCTTGTGCAAGCAGCAGAAAGCTGTTTAATTACGATGTGTATGTCATAATTACAACTATCTCAATCATCAAAACACTTTCGATGTATAAAATGTAAAGCACAATCTATATATTTTATTAACTTAACGTACATAAGTACATACATTTATATTTATAAACTTAGAAAATACGCCTGAAATAATTATATTTGCTGTAATTATTTTTGATAATTTATTAAAATCTTACATCAAATTTATTTTTCACTCATAACAATCATATATAAAAAACTTTGCTCACGGATATGAGCGACTCCACGAATTCCTTATCTATGTTCTCTTTGCATTATCTTTTCTATTCAACATAGTAACTAAGAATTACTTAAAAGTGACGTGAAAATGGGTGTCTGTGTCAAACTATCTCTTTACGGTACTAGCCAAGCACGCTTCAGGGTGTTTGGTGATGTTATGAAATCAAATTATTTAAAGCGTGTTGTAAGATCAGAGTTATCCGCGACCTTCGGCAGCCGTGAGAAGCATCGGCGAGTCTGCGTGCGACTCAACATTGTCTCCTTTTAAATAATCGACAACAACTAAGCTGTGTTGCAACAACGTGAACACAACAATATTATATTCGCCTGTTCGCGTGCGTTCTATTCACAAATTGTATAATAATACTACGTTGCTTCCTCCAAATTTTGACCATCTAAACGCATTTACGTCAATAAAATGATGGTAACGTAACCGCGCGGTCGAGAATAATATTCGAAACAAGCAATATTTCGAGAACATTCTTTCCCCGCCTGCAGTAACAAGCTTGCTATCCTTGTACGTTAACAAAAGATGTTTCTAATTGTATTCTCAATAATCTTATTTATTTAAATAGCTCTCAAATATTCTGGCTTTGTTCGCGAATGCTCAACTAGTAATAAATCGATAATATAAACTTTGGCCCTCTCATTCTGAGAGGAGACCCGAGTCCAATAGTGGAACAATAAAAGGACTGATAATGAATATGATGAATGTAGTGTAACTGTATTCAGCTCGTTAACAAGCGTGTACATTTAATGTTAGGATATCTAGATTAAGACATTATCTCGTGCAATCAGGCACGATAATTGTGTGAAAGTTCTAAGAATGGGGCCCGGAACGAAAGCGAGATCACTGTCAGTCCCCGGTTGAGGAATGGACTAAGCTGATTAGAGGACGATTACAAAATTTATATGAGTCCACAAGATAATACGTTTGTGTGAGTTATACAGACAGATATACGCATAATTATAAATGTATATTGCAATATAACATAGGAAGATTATTATCTAAATTGCTCGGCTATTGAAGATGCGTCAAAACGCAAAAAAATCTAATAGCGCAAAGTGTACATTATTATCTTACGATGTTTATGTGGCTTATTTTTAAGGATGCACTATAATAAAGAACGTGATATATTACAGGTCAGAATACCAAAGTGTATCCTGCTATGATTACAATCTCCGTCAGTTCCGTGTGAGGTTACTGTGATGCCTTGAAGTAATTGCCGCTTGTTGCCGTATCATCGTTTTGTTTAAACATTCTCGCTTTTGTGATGCGTGGTTTAGCTGGTACAATTACTCAATGGTGGTTCGTGAATGTCAAACACTTCATAGCTAGGTATAGAGGTGGTTTATTATTATTTTATGAAGTTTATAGATTAATGTAACGAGTTGATTGTATTTTAGGAAGTATTTGACATGTCTCTGATTGAATTATAGATTAAGTCAATAGTCAATATCAAAAAGAAAGGATTTGTTTATTTATTTCTAAGCAGTTGAAAAAATATATTTAGTTTATTTGCACGTTATCAAACCGTGAGTTTAATACAAATTTATGGTTTAATATGTTAATTTATTTATTTTAATATATTTAATTATATCTGATTTTAATTATAAAATACACATGGCAACATTATTAACCGATAAATAATAGGTGTACATGAGTGACAGTTGACAATGCTTTTGACATCGCATAATAATATTTGGTTAAGATGAGTCGTGAGCGATGGGAACCTGCGTTCTTCGGGCCGGCATTTTCGGTAGATCACGTTGTTGCACCCTGCAGATGTAGACACGCCTTTCTGTCGTGTTAAAAATCGACAATTTATATTTCAAACATATTCTCGTACTGCGATATTCGTCTTTATCGCATTTGTTATAGAGTCTGTAATAGCATTTAAGCTTTATATTAGTGAACCGCTGAACGTGACATATCAATAGATTACTGATTCGTCAGATGCTTTTCGTTAAGTGATATTAGATAAGTTAGAAGCTCGATACAATCATACGATCAATTTATATTTGTCATAGTGCGTCTATAATTCAATATGACATTTTAGTTGGACTTATTGTTTCTACATGCAATTTAATACTTTCATTCGCCTTATCTTGTTAGGCAAAACAAATATCGTAACAAAATATCACGCCTGTAATCTCCGAAGAAGTAGGCAGAGAAGGGTAGTATACTCCCACATTTCATCAGTTACGTTTACGCCCATAGAATAGCGCCCATAGCGAATAGAATAGCCCATGAGCGTATTACCATACACCGGGCATTAAACCGGCCGAACTCCGAGCCACTACTTGAACTTTCTATTAGAAAATCTAGGTTAAAAAACCAATAGTCCTCGACCCGGGATTTGAACCCAGCGCCTCTCGATTGGCAACGCCACTTATTTTAACATGAAAAGGTTTACTACTAGTATTTCTACTACATATTAATAACCTGAAAATTAACCATTAAAATTAGATTTTGGAGATTCAAGTCCCGGACATATAAATAAATAAGTACTACCTATGTAATCATTAAGAACTGTTAATGTTAAAAGTAAAGTAATCTCAAGGGAAGTTTTGGAGATTCTGGACCGGGATTCGCAGGATATAGATATTTGGTTGAAACATAACCAATGTATAATTAAAACATCATGGATATTAAATACGCGCTGTATTAGACCACAAGTTTAATCGTTCCCGCATTAATCTAGGCGTTAGCTCGGTGGCAAATTGCAACACTTCGGCGAACAGCTTTTTACACAAGTGCAGCATATATTCATTTGAAAACAATGCATGTTATGGGAAACTCTTTGGGACCACAATCATCGCCCGCTGTTTTAATCTAAATCATTATTGCGAAACCGCTTAAGCTTGGGCCGCATAATCGCTAAATGCAGTAGGTATCCATTAGGATTTTATAAGGAGCGTAATCATACGAAAATGGACATGAAAAATATTACACATTTAGTCAGTATTCACGTCTCACTCGTTCTATGCTTCGTTTGTAAGCGTTACCTAAGAATATACAGCATTATTTTTATAAAAAAAGTAATATATAAATGAGAAAATGTTATGTGTATTATGTTAGTGACAGCTACATTTTAATTTCCCACTGCTAGGCATGAGTCATTCCCACAATTGCGATCATATTACGAAATAAATTACTTCAATTCAATTTAGTTACGGTAGACGCGTTTTACCATCGCTACTTATGTTGATTCAAATCAAGAAAGTAACATTTAATATATGAAATTTACAATATAAAATTATATATGGAAAGAAACTGGTAGGCTGGGTTGAATAAAGATTACAACACTAATGAAAAAACAACAATAGATCATCAAAGATTCCTCAATACGTTGCTTAAGTTCGCTTCGCCCGTGGTAGCGGTGTCCGGTAACCAGCAGTTTGTTCTGTCTGGCCCAACCGGATCACATTTGATCGTACACCGTGAAGAACATTTGGTTCATGGCCGCATACAGCATATTGTATCATTTTGTATCAAACAACGCCGCATTCAACACCTGCGTAACGTTACGTATCTCGGTGCTTTTGTAGGTTATGTTCAGTTGCGTGGATTTATCGTAACTTTTCACCTAATTTAACCTAATTTGTAATTTATAACCTTATCTAACTTGTTATGCAACTTATAACCTATCCTAATATCTCACTTTTAAATCATAATTTAATCTAACCTAACTTGCATCTTATTACCTAATCTATGTTGTAACTTATGATTTAACCTAACTTGTAACTTAATAACCTAACATAATATCTAACTTATAACTTGACCTATCCTAACTTGCATTTTATAACCTAAACTAATATCTAACTTTTAACTTATAACTTGACCTAACCTAATGCAAATTATAACCTAAACGAATATCTAACTTTTAACTTATAACCTGATCTAATCTAACTTGCAACTTGTAACCTAACCTAACTTGTAACTTATAACTAACATTATTAATTTCTCTTATTTAACCTAACAAAGTGCGATCAATTCACAATCTTATGACCTAACACTGAAAATTTTCATTACTTTTTAATGTTAACAAAACTGTTCCTATTTTAAAGTCCTCAGCCACTTCTTGTCGTTAAAAAAAGATTTATTGTATCATGTTTAAATAGATTTCAAATTTATTAAGTGCAAATATTTCGAACGTATTGTTTATATTAAAAACACAGTCGCATTACGTTATTCAAAAGATAATACAGTTAATTGTATTTTGTCGGTTTTCTTTACAGAATTTAGATGTACTTCGCTAATTATGGTGACAACAAGGCGAAAACAATTTTAAATCCTTGAAATTTAGTGGGAGTTCTGCAATTTGCGTAGAATATCTGGTTAGATGCGAACGTTGTGGTCGGGTTAGACTTTTAGTTTATAATTATTTAGTTACGTAACAAGCTAAATATAAGTAAATAATGTAGCAAAATAAGGTACCAGCTCATTAGCACAAAGTTAAAATATTAATGAAACAGGTATAGCGAAAACAGTCTAAGCAAACGATGAATCTTATTTTAATATTAGACGGTAACTTATCTGATTTAAACTTAGACTAATGCAAGAATAATTGCTTCCGATGCCATAATGGCCACGATAAACGTTTGCGGTCGATATGATTTTATTTATCAAAAGGTGTTGTTATATAACACAATGTTGCCGATGATAAATGGAATGAAGAGAAATTGTCAAAAGAGATTTATGCGTGGACCATTCAATAGGTTAATCATAAAGTGCCGCTGTGGTCAAAAACCCCTAGTATTCTCATCTACAGCGTATTGAGCAAATGGAAAGTAGAGTAAAAGTTGGCAAAATATGAGATCGAAAATGAATTAACGTACAACTACTTAATGTGAAGCTGTAGCTTGAAACAAACTTGTTTTAATAAAACCAATATAAAAATTAAACAAAATACACTCATAAGTATAAAATCTAGAAGCCAAAGAAACAAGAACAGCATAAAAATTAAAAATTTGTTGTTGAAACTACAGATTGGGGTAGAAATAAAAGATAATGTTAAAACAATAACATATTCTCTAATGTATTATTACTTACGGAATCCTCCAGTACACGGAGGTAAGGAGCCGGACGTAACGCATTTGGGTTACTTGTGACCTGTGCAAGGAATTTATTGGTTCATGATATGTCAGTTGAAATATCGACATAAAACGCAATCATCATAAGAGGCAATTATAAATGCCATGAACCGTAGAGTTACAATAAAAATATACTTATATCTAAAAATATAATGTCCCAAGATATTATATTTATTTATTAATATTATTTATATACTCATAATGTTCTTCGTAGTGATCTGTGTAATCGTTTATACTAGACAATGGTCGAGATCGGCCAGTGGGTATAGAACCTTGCGCCATGATCTCTTCAATCGAACGGATGTTACGATTAATTTTACACAGAATGATTAATGACATGTACAATTACTATACAAAATTACTTACACGACTGTGGGAACTGAACAATTACTAATTTGTATCAGCGCGGAGCGTGTACTACACGAAAATATTGCATTGCACGACCTCTAAAACAATTTTAGATAAATACATCCAGATAAACATGAATATTACTCGTGCAGCATGGGAACTATTGGTATTTTTGAATAAATATTAAACATTGAATATTAAGAAATAAAAATTATAATATAAAATGCCGTAAATACATGTTTTATTAATATTGCGTAAGTTCTAAAGAACCTTACTTGGGAAATCCTCACCCGTTTGGAATGTGAGCATCCTCCGAGCGAAAGGTCACCGCGAGGTCACAATGAAGATACTTGAAGGTAGTTAGGTGTGTAAAACACACAATTGTAATATTGCAATTAAGTAGAAGGTAAGCCTCAGAGGGTTATTGTGAGAATATTTGAATGGGTTTAAAAAGGATAACACGTTCTTCGTTGACCGAATTTTATGTGTCTGTATGTACTCGTACATTAAATTGCGGTCTCGTAACCATATCATGTGTGCTCTCTTTAAATTAGTCAATTTTTATAAGTTGTAAATGAATTTTGAGGAATACAAATATCAATTTGTTTTCAATAACTTTAACGGCCGCGGTAAACTACAATAACAATTCGTACTTGCTTTCGTTTAAAATACCATAGTTTGGTCAGCTGGAATACCCAGATGAAGTTCGAATATGAAAACGCGATTAAAAGTTGAAAATATTGAGTTATTTATCGGTATGTTGATCCCATTAAATATCGAACCTCGAAGGTCATGATAACGGTAACATATGTATTTCACTTTTAGGCAAAGTGGCTTTTAGGCAGGCTTTGTCAGTGGCGAGCTAATGGAGGGTCTATGTCCAGCAGTGGACGGGAATAGGCTGATGATGATGATTTCACTTTTGTTCTTATCTAAATGGAAACTTATTAACATAATTCTCAAGCCTTTTCCTTCCACTGTTGGACATAAGTCTACTCCTATATTATAAATAAATAAAATAAATTTCTTGGGACATCTCTACACACGGCCATCTGGTCCCATACTAAGCATCCAGAGAGCTTGTGTTACGGTAGCCAGGCGGCTGATAAACTACATAATATACACACAAATATTTATTCAATCAAACCCACGACCCCCAGCGCAACAGACAGGTTCACTAACCACTGCGCCAACGGGCCAGTCAAAAGACTTAAGGCCATAGTCAGCCGCGCAGACCAAGTGTGGATTAGCAGACTTCATAAGCTTTTGAGAACACTACACAGAACTCTGTGTTCACGTGTCCTCACAATGCTTTACTTCATTGTTCAATTGATTATATTCCTAATGAAATGTATTAGTGCAATACGTATTCAAAATGTTGTGTTTTACATAACGTAAATAATGTCTGTATTCCCTGAAGGGGTAACCACAGGAGTGTAGTACACTCCCACCATTCACCAGTTACGTTTACGTCACTCTATGGAATGTGGTGAGCGTATTGCCATACGCCGGACACAAATCCAGATTCCGAGCCACTACTAGAAATTATAATTTTAGAAAAATCCAATAGTACGCGACCCTGGGATTTGAACCCAACCATTTGACCAGCGAGGCATAAATTATTTACAGATTTTAGATTTAAATACTCGGAGTACTACAAACACATTAAAATAATATGCATGTACATGATGTTATGTTTATATGTGGTTCTATGTGGACGTGGAATGCAAGAAATGCAGCATATTGCATGTGTTTAAGCGAGAAACAATAGAAATAGCCTTGTTTGCCTGCTTTATATTCCTACACGGTTCATTGAAATGTAACGTAAATATTACGTATTCTTCGACGTCTTCATTGGCTCACCACCACATCTCCACAATACAACTTTAAGACAAAACACGCACTCACTAAGTTTTAGTACAAAAGCAGAAAACACGCAATTGCTAATATTTAGTATAAAAATAATAACTCAAGTCATGTACTTGCCAGGTTTTGATACAAAGTAAATGTATTGTTGTGTATTGTACAGTGCTTGGAATGATGGAGGATGTATGTAGACAAGGCTTGATGGGGAATTGACTGTGGGACGCGGCTAACACTTGTATGGGTTACTGAGAAATTGTCAAGAGCATTTCCGCACTTACGAAGGCTCGTTGCGCATTGCCTCCCGTTTGTTACCGTTAGGTAACAAATCGATCAACCTCGCCGGAAGTCTTTAAAGCGGTTTAAAAATCTACAGGCGATTTAGCCTCTATACTAAATGGCAAAATCAGTTAAGTGATACTTCTCTTAATATTCATAAATGTAACGTGTTGGAGCATCCACAGAGCCTGTCCCAGTTACGATTGGGACTTTTGCGTAGCAATAGGATGCAAAAAGATTTATGGAAATTAATGCTGAATATCTCTATATACTTTGTAAAACGTATATAATACATATACATAATTAAACTAAAAACGTATATAATACATATACATTAACGCTGTATGGACTAAATGTCTGAAATAAAAGATTATTATTATTATTATTATTATTATAATGCAAATGTTAATAGCCGCAGGTACTAAGGGAGTCCAAGACCCACCTATCTCGACCAAACCGGTCAGATACCGACCGATTGGGGAGTTAGAAGTATCCGAAACTGGAGTGCTTGTATGACGAGAATCATAAATGTTGGAAGCACGCCAGATCAGAATAGAAATATTTAGCACTCGATGACCTCTGCCTGTCCCATAAGGAATCCAGTGTGATATCATAATAATAACGTAACAACGTAACGTAACGACTCGCCTGTTTGCAGAGGAGTGTAGGACACTCTTATAATAATAATAATAATTTTATAATTTGGCTTCTACTACCTCTCTTTTGTATGACGGGAAACCTTCAAAAAGTAGCCGATACCCCGGAATGGTTACCGGATTATTTGGGAGTTTTATCGCATTAAAACCCTCACGGTGGCCTTCCACTGCGCTAATAGGTGGACTCCGGGATCTCCAACGGAATACACCCTGGCGCCACGCTCCGACGAGTCCTGCACCCGGAAGAGGCATAATGCCTGATCCCATGCCCTCCGGTTTCCATAACAATATGCTCCACACATATCGCCGTCCTTTCCTGGCACAACAATACAAGAATTTAAAGCATATAGCCACAAGGAATGCAGTTTCTTAAACTTATTACAAATTCTAATTAGAATTTGTGTTAGTAAAAGCTAGTTTGGCAGAGTTTCAAGATGTCTCTTCAAATATTTGATTTAATGTATATACCGTATTAGATACTTTTCTGCGTTTTCTAGAGTACTGCATATACCTTAACGGGCAGTTACTCATCCTGAGCAAGGAAATTTAATTGGACAAACCGCATTCCACGCACGTTTCGAAACATCGCGATTAGCGTAGATTCAACCGTTTTGAACATCGTAAGCGGTTAAAGCTTATCATAATTTTCATCCAAACGTATGCCTATCTACGTTGTTGTTAGTCATAGGAGAGTGATATATTTTGTAACTTTTATTTTATTTTATTTATTTAGCCTTTATTGTTGTTAACAAACGGTGGACTTAACGCCAGGTGATGACGAGAACCAGGTGTCAACCCAGGTGATGATGAGAAGTTGGGGCAGGCACCTAATCCTCTTTTATATATATTACCACCGCACACGTAAAAGATAATGAACATTTATATTAAGTTACACACTTATGTATGTATGTACAATTTATTTCTAAACTAGGTCATTAAATATATGATTATAAGTCATTTGTTTGTTGTATATAAGCAATTTGTTTGTTGTATATAAACAACTAAAGTTAACCTTTGTAAACAAAAGGTTTTCTCCATTATTGGTCTACTGATTTTCTTTTTTTGAGTAGTGCTATTGCTTCATAGAAAAGACATCAACGCTCGCCGTTTTGTGCACCATTTTCACGGTCTTACATTTCGAAAACGTGTATAAAATGACGCATTTTTTTTCATAAAATCAGAATTTTGTGTAGCATAATATAATAAATAATAATTCGGTGAAAAAATTAAGACCATAATACGCGAATTCATTCATTTTGCTGTTTACGTGAATTGTGAATGATCAGTAGTATATCTTTTAGGATATCTGTATTTTCTCATGACACCTTTCTTTGCACGGCTTATCGATATAATTGCGCTGTTATGCATACTTGTTAAAATATATCCGTCTTCCAATATCCGTGTTTAGTGGAAATTATAACCTAATCAGTACAAAGAACGTTCACTCACACGTTTCGGAAAGACACGCAAGCGTACATAAAACCAACCGGCAACATAAGAATTAGTTTTTACTTCATTATTTTCTTCGTAAGTGTCCGTTGAAAATAATTTTAAACCGTAGAACTGTGTCTTAGCAAGTAACCGACATTTCTGGAGCCAAATTCTATCCACTCATTTCTCCTGATACTTATCTACTATAAGAAAGTTTGCGTTACTAACAAAGATAAATGACTGCATATTACACAGCGGAAATTCAATATTACATGTTTGTGGTCAAATGCAAGTGAAATAAGAGACGATGAGCAATTTGTTACATTGATAGCTGTGTCGCCGTTACACAAGAGGTCGTGAGGTATCCGCTTGCGTAGGTACTCTCGACACACTTGTGGACAGACATTACCTGTGTGATTACGTTCAATGTAATTATTGAACGCAATGTCGCCCAATGCACATGTTATAACATGTATCAGTAAAGTATTAATAGGAATCACACATTTTTCCCGATTCATACAACCTGGAGTTATTCAAGACGAGAGTGAATAGGCACTTTCTAGACAAGCATACTACATCCTAGGCTGCATCTCGCTTTCCATTAGGTAGGATAGCAATCAAACGCGAGCCTGTAGCTAAATAAAAAAAACATTTAGGTACATGAGTGATTCCTATTAATAGGTGGGTATGTTATAGGTAAAGATAAACTGACAATAGCCTCCCCACCTTTGCCATGGTGGACGTAAACGTAACTGGTAAAACGTGGGAGTATACTGCACTCCCCCGCATACCTCTTCGGAGATTACAGGCGTGGTGTTACGTTTTTTACAGGTACAGATAAGCTACAGATAAAGGTACGGTACGTGTGGTGATATGAGTCGCTTGTGGATTTTTCAGTTTTAGATATAAGGATATGCGGATGACATGTATAAAAATATCGGTAGACTGTAGTAGTGTCATTATTATATCGTTACGCCAGCTTCGCTATGGTACAGGCAGACAGCATGTAATGCCAAATATGTCTATACTTATAGGCTTGACGCTCTTCTTTTGGGTTCACTACTCACTACGCACACGCGCAGCGTTTTCGAACCCAGCAGTATATAAATATAAAGTTGGCTCGTTTAGATTTTTTTACATTTTCCAACCGACGTCACGGCCCTTCGAAAGGAAATTATAAATAAGCGGTGGCAAAACCAGCGATAGTACATTTCTCACGGGCCGTGTCAAAGAAAATTTAATTGCGGTACGTAGGTATGTACTGTGAAACGCCCAGACAATCGGCGGTGTTTTAGTAACCGCAGCGACAATGTGCGTAGCTGTTGAGCAAACCGTTGACGTGTGTGAAATTCTTATTGCCGTGACTTAAAGTCCATTACGTGTGTGATGAATCGTGCGTCAAGTTGCCGACGTCTCCGAATAGAGCGCCAACAAAAGGTATTGTTGTGACAAATGGCCAGGTCTCCTAACAATGGTGTAGTCTCAATAGCTGTCCAGCTAATGGTAATCAGTAGAGCCAGTATATAAATATATGAACACTAAATATTTATACATAATTAACGCTACCTTTTATTATACTACACTTTCTCTCGATGTTAAATGTTTTTGTTGCTATTTGAAGGAAAAATGTAAACCTAATATGTTTTATTTTATAAAATATACTTAAATGTCGGTACAAGTATATATTTATATGTACATATATAGTATATCAATGGTCTGGTTACCATAACATAGTCTATTGTCTAATTCCCTTTAGCCGTTATTAGATACTGCTATCATTTTGTTACATTTGTATGATGATGATGATCACATACACCTTTGCATTTATTATGATATACATACCTATACACTTGTGACATTCCGTTGTCTGTCTCACACGTCAGAATTTGTAATTATAAAAGGCCTAATCTTTCTATTTTCAAAGAAATACAACTGTTCCTTTCACTTAATATTTGAAATATCAGTCGCGATTTATAAACCAAAACACAACTTTAGGTAACAGCACATATCTAAGAGGTTAGTTCGACATTCCTTCCACGTAGGTATATGTAGGTAATGAGCAAAGACTTATCGCGGACCATCGGCTCCGTGTCTTTCCGACGTAGTAAAGCATTGTGCACACGACGGTTGGAGGAATCGTGAAACATGTACACGAAAACCAAATACTTCTTGAACGCTCAATCAACAAAACAGTAATATACGTATAATTTATTGTTAAATTATAATTTAACTTATTTAAATACCAGACATATTAAAAACCAACTAAAATTTTGTTATCAAAAATGTTACAGTTTTGTGGTACATTAGCTCAGCTTAGTTCAAAATAAATTGCGGAATATATTATATTGTATCTAATATGTTGTTTTTTACCTTTATGTAAGTTGAGAGACTCAATTTAAAGATTACTTGCACAGCAAATTCGACACGACATCTCACGCCGCGTTAAACGTATTTCACACTTTTCACGCAACACCTACATGTGCGTGTAATATTGGGTTTGAGCATACACAGTATTATAATTCTATTATTATTATACTGTCACGCCAGGACTCTCACGGGGTAGGCAGAAATCGAGAAGTCTAAATATCCAAACAGCACATTACTGTAATTCTTCTATTAAGACATCATCACGCCAGTTCCCTTACATGATAGGCAGAGACCACGAAAGCCAAATAACTCCATCCTTACATACCTGACCTGCTACTGCATTTTACGTGAAAACTTTTAAGTGGCCTTCTTCCTCTCTATTGTACTTGCTGTTTGTGTATACCTAGCAGTAAGTTAATTAAAAAATAAAATAAAATAAACTTACTTCATACATGCTCGCCGATACACAAAATACACTAGAACGTGATTTGTATGTGGATTATTGTAAACCAATTTTACTCGTATGTATTTTGGATCCACTCGTAGCCCTCTCGCGGTTTCAAATTGCAAGCGGTCTGTAAATGAAACTTAAGCAACGCTGAGCTTGTAGCTCTTAAATGAGCGAACACTAGTGCCAAATGTCAACTTGATTTTCCTTGCTTTATAGCGTCTGCTAGACATTCGGTCACAGTTCTTACCGTTATGTAACAATCACTGTATCTCGTCGGAGGCCTTACACGTTTCGTCCACTAAATCTCCGGTAACCTGCGTAGGAGTTGCTCGGTGGAGTATATTCCTGCCCTTCGGTAGTTGCGGATGAGATCCATGCCCAAAAGTAAATTGTAAAAGGGGTTACGGCCGTATATTTGATTTGTCCACTACATACCATTACCACATTGAGTTACAACTGAACTATAACCCATAATAAAATAGGGTTATGAAAACACAGATACATACTTATTTTAATACCTTTCCTAAATTGATATAAGGTTGATTACACCTGTAGCTATAAAATAAAATTACATAACAGCTGTAAACATAGTACTTGCATAATATACAATAAAGTATGCCAGAAGGCTTCATATTTATTTAGCGGGGATATATCTTGATTATTCATCGTTGTAGCGAGGTAACAATGGAGGCATTCATATTTCCGATTACGCCGATTCGAACCTTATTAAAATATTCACAGTAGGCGCTAAAATACGTGGGCAAAATAGCTGTCCCACGCGGCGTTTGGTTACATACATAAGCACGCAATAAAATTAATGAATCAACTAATACTATCGATTTCGTGTAATCATATAAGATATTTGCACATTATTATTACATGTAGAAATAAATGATAAAAACAATTAATTAAATATCGTTGTGGATTTTCGTTAGTTAAGTAAACGTAAACAAACGTAGCATATGTAACATCACGCCTGTAATCCCTAGGTGGTGAGTCAATGTGGTGTCGAAGATGACAGCGTTCATAAATAATTACACAAATAATTCAGTATTATTAAAAATAATACAAAATACAACAATACAAAAATTCTTTATTGTACTCCACTACTTGTGATTCACTAATTCGTAAAATCACAACACCTCAAAAAATCTTCATAAGCCTGTGTAAGCCAGACTAAAGCGGGTTGAAGCGACATATAGTGAGCTTTAAGGTGACGGTTAAAAGAACTCAGACACACAGCTCGTCTGATTGATAAAGTTAGGGAGTTCCTCAAACAGCCAGAAAAAAAAATTTCTTATAGAAATAAGGAGTTCTCAAACCAAGGTTTAAGTGGGAACAAACGAATGTTTAATCAAAGTGTGCATATTTGCGATGTATATCTACCCGTCTTTATATACGTTGTGCAATTTGAAATGTGTTTCGTTAATTAAAGACTCCTTAGACAAACTGTACATTAAAATGTCCCTGATAATTTTCGATTGACCAATAGAAATTTATTAGCGTCATTTTAATGTGCAATAGCTTTACAGCTTCTGAATATATCAGTTCGAAAATGTTAGTAAATCAATTATGGCTCATAGAAAAGCAATCAACAATGTGGACCTTCTTGATGTTTATTTGTAAGTAATTTCCTTAGGTTCCTTGTTAATTTATTAAATTTCCATTCGATTTTAATTTGACATAGTACACAACTTACATGATAATGTTGCCTGCTTTTGTTTAAAGTACTTAGTTTTTATGTCTATAGACCAACTTCTAGTAGAAGATATACCTCGGACCTCAAAACAAGTACCACACATGAGGTTCCTGTAACATAAGGTGATGTAGTGTTACTTTCAATAGAAACATGTTAGTATGAGATGTGACCAACCAAGCAAACAGTTTATCTCCCTAAATCGCTATGTACGTACCTCGGTTTGTCAATTTTCCTTGCGGTCTGCCTAATGTGGAGTTACGTGATTTGAATAAACATAAAAACTTTATTGTTTTCTTATGTTCATTTAACTTTATGTTGTACTATGAAATCGCCTTCAATATTCGATAATGTTTAACCTGTCGTAAGTTATATCAGAAAAGGACTAGACAGTTTAACAGGCGCTGTGCACTTATGGCGTAACATACTGACACGATGTAATAAATGACTAATGAATAATGGGAGAAGACAATGGATCGTAGAAGCTAACGACGATGATCAATGATTGTGTTGGATATACGATACACCTTCACGTGTCAAGTATTACGTTTGCTAAGAACATTTTTGTTTGCAGTGTGTTGTTTCACTAACAATGTTTTAGTGGCGAGAGAGATGCCTACAGTTATTTGCAAACGATCGCAAATGGGAGTGTGGTAGTTAATATTGGTTATTAAGAAGATCATTCGTGTCAAATATGAAGCAACATATCTTTTTGTGCGTGAATAATAATAACTTATATAGTAATGAAAAATAGATACAAAAACAGCTTTTACCTATGAATACATTTTTCTTCATTCTTGCTACTCATCTTGATATAAAAAATAAAAAATAAACTGATTTTAAACAAAAATAACAAAACGTAAACACGTTTTGCCTTGTTACAAATTATAAATATAAAAATTTTTACGTACATGAAAATGAATGTCTACATACATGGACACCATTATGACGGATCACGTTGAAAATTGGCGAAAATATGTGATATTAATTAAAAAAATTTTTCGACATGAAGTGACAAACTACAACAAGTAAATGTCATAAAAGCATCAAACAGCTAACTGTGGCGCAACAAGTTTTACTAACGCATAACCATGAAAATCGGTACATTAATTATGTACTTAAGTACAGATAATATTTTCGATTATATTTAACCATTAAACACTTCACATAATTAATAATTGAATCAAAAAGAGTAACATCACGTCTGTAATCTCCGAAGAAGTAGGCAGAAGAGTATAGTACACTCCCGCGTTTCACCAGTTATGCTTAAATCAGGCAGAAGTTTTATTTAGGTCTCGTAGTGACAGTATTGCTTTGAAGTTAAACAATAACGGTAGAATTTCATTTAACAAAACATAATTTAATTTCAGGAGAAGGCTGTCTTTTGTTCTTATAGAAGTAAAATTT
>DVOY01000026.1:0-18230 GCA_018237585.1 Apyrrothrix maculosa | reverse complement strand
GGAAAACGTAACATCACGCCTGTAATCCCCGAAGAGGTAGGGAGAGGAGTGTAGTACATTATCACAATTCATCAGTTACATTTACTTCCCACCACGCAATATGACACGAGTCTATTGGGTACACCGGGCATAAATCCAGACTCCATGCCAATAAGAGAAATTTCGACTAGAAATTCTATGTTAGAAAAATCCAATAGTACACGATCAAGAAATCGAACCTGGAACTTCTCGATCACCAATTGCCTTTTATGACCGCTCGACCAATCAGGCAGTCCGATGTGATGCTAGGTTATTTGTAAATTTGAAGAAATATTTTGATACTTACCGACGAACGGCAATGACGTAAGGATGCCCTTCTGAGTGACTGATAAATTGAGGTCACATGCTGTTGTCACCACAAGACTGAAGCCGAAGAGGTCCACACCGATGCCCAATAAACCAAGCCCGCATATCAGCACCAGCAAGTAGTTGTAGGTACCGGTGCCTAGAAAAACCATAATAATATCACCGTTAAGAATCTTAGATGAACATAGGCATAGAACGAACTGTCCACACATACTAAAAGCCAGTTGATGATGAGTATTAGTAAATTAGGATTTACTAATAATTTCTGTACAATAAAAATATGAAATCTTTATTCTAACAAACGGTTAACTAACAATAACACTCTTTGATCTAAGTGATCATTCGTGCATCGAGATGTTCGAATGTCCAGAATGGTAACTAGACGAGCAAAATGGCATCCATTAAAGAGTGGCATGATGACGTAACAAAGGAATGGGAGCTGCTTACGCAATAATTTCTTTCTCAATTTCTGACGTGAAGTAAGGCCATGGGTGTTCGCATAATGTTATGGGAGTTAAGTACTCTTGAAAGTTATAAAACAATGAACTAAACCAAGGACTTGTTATTTTATCTACTAAAATATGATTTTCAACTGCTACTTGATATATTGCATTGTTATTTCACAATCAAAATCACTAAATGTACGTGACCTGTAAACTTTCACGCACTAATTCATAAGCAGTCAATAGAAGCATTTTAACTAATTATGTGTCATCTCGTACCATTTTAGTGCATTTGAATCACGTTAGAAAAGAACAAAGCACTTGCATCTAAAACATTACTATGATTCATTGAAAAAGCACAAAGCACAATTATTTCTGAAGAAAAACTGCGAATAATTTATTAGTCACAAAATTTTTGAAATCCAAAGTAACGGTAGGTGTTAGTTCATACAAATGATCACTGTATTTGTACCGGATGGCAGATTTAAATATTTGTCACAAGATATTTTCTGGCTAACGAAGACATTGTTGTCAATCACAAAAATAATATCCGCGTCTTTTCACAGGAGCACATAATATTTGATTGCACAAACACACGAATACACAAATATTTATAAACGCAAATACGTAGTTCAAAGTTTTGTTGTTTGTTATTGCCCTGAAATGCACAAAACTGAAACAACGACGCTTGCCAAAACATTATTGAAATAACGTCATGGATCTGTATAAATAGAATAAAGAATATTCTTGATTAAAGTTTATTGTAGAGTTTACCAGTTTTGTCCAAAGCTTCCTCGAATGGTGTCGGCAGTTTGGTTGACATGGTGAGGCGGCCGTTCGGTGTGAAATCCCGTGTCTACTGAATGAAAGCTGCTGAAACAATTTCAAAGTCATTGCTAATAAACGCTCAGTAGAGCCAAAAAACGTAGCGGGAAAACAGCAGAATTAATTACAAAAAAAAAATCTTAAACATAACTATTAATGTGAAATGTTTAATATGTCAAAAAATCTTTTATTTGTCTTTTATGGGTTACATAATTATATTCCATGTTTTCAATAGCCTTTTTGGGACAAACATTATTTTAAGTTCCGTGTTCATTCGCAAAAATTACCTTATTTAACGAATATTATACGAAACTACAAACCGCTAACAATTTAGTACTGGGAATATACTTCCAAAACGAAATAAACTAAATGTTTAAACAACCGCCTTCTTGAATGTAAAATTTGCTGTTTGCTACAAATTTGCAAGCTAGCTAAACGTGACGTGCGAAGGTGTAAAATGGCTAATGAAATGAAAAACAATCAATTTGGTAATAAAGAAGAAAAAAAGTAAAGAAGATTTATTTCACGCAAAATACATACAGCTATGCACAATACTGCCACTATGAATCTAGAAAAAAAAAGGATATATAATTAAGATATGGAATTAATGAAATTCGTATTCCTATAACTGCTGACGTTTCTTCACCGTAATGTGCGTCAGCCCTAAATATATTTTCTTCGCACGCTCAGACGGAAACTTGTTCTGAGAACGACTTCATACAACCCTCAATATACATTTCCTGTCTTGTACATTGTTTATAAACAAACTCGAATTGCCTTAGCAATGTATACCGTGCAGAATGAAGGTTAACGTGTAATATATTGGTGTGGTGTGGTGGCTAGTTGCCAATTGAAGAAACAAAATGTTATTGCAAGGTTGATTTGTGCGTTTGTCACATGTCAATCATATTAATAATCGTCTTAATTCATGTATCAAAGACAATATTTTATCTTTTCTTCTTTATTTGGTTGTGTTATTTTATTCGTGCTGTTGGTTCCGTGTCAGGTTGACTGCTGAGCTGTGGGTCGTGAGATCGATTTCCACCAGGGCAAATATGTATGATGCGCACGAGTATTTGCCTGTGTATGGATTCAAAAATTATTTATCTATTTATATATTATGGGTATACATAGTTTATAACCGACCTGGTCACTGACACAGGCTCCGCCTACTTTGGGCTCACTTAGCCATGCATGGAGAAGAGACAATATATTTGTTTATTAGAAAAAAAAATTTTTCGCCTCTTATTAATTGAATTTATATGAACAAGGTGGGATGACGATTTGCGAAAGGCTGCAGGCAGAAACTGGATGCGACAAGCCGAGCACAGGACGCAATCGCGCTCTTTGGATGTGACCTATATCCAGCAGTAGACTGAAATAGGCTGATGATAACGATGAAGATGATATGAACAAAATTGTAAGAGGCTGCAAAAATATTTATGAAGCAATATCATAAAAGATTGTGTACCGATCATTCACTAACCGAAAGCCAAAAGCATACACAAATTATAGTAATAACACACTTTTTATTCAAACGAAAATATTCGGTTTAAAAAAAAAGAAAAACAAACCTACGAGCAATAGATATGTTTAGCCATCGTCCCCAAACATTACGGAATTAACCCTTAACAAGTTTAACAAATTCTCGACACTCGATTTTTCCCTAATAATTTACGAAACATAAGCGAATGCTTCCCATTTTAGCGAGTGGATTCGCAGAACAAAACAATTGATGATCTCATACCGAATGATTCTTGACGGGAACTTAATAGAGATTTATTGTCGAGGAATACAATCACATTTTACTTCGTAACTCCTAAAGAAATTTTCTAGGCTTATTGACTTCAGAGGCATACTTACGCGGAGTGAAATTGCAAATATTTATAACGTCTCAATAATATACACGGATACTAAGTATTAATATTGTTGAAAATATAACAATACTTCTAAACCAAAATGTTATTGACATATTGAAAAAACTATCTTGGATGTGACGTTTGTCTGACTCGCTCTCTCGGCTTCGCTTGGCTATATTTGTGTTCTTTCTTGCAATAAAACATAGTTTAGTAGATTGATATTTGAAATTTGCTCATAACCCTGCAGATATACTATAATTTCTTTTTTATTAAGCACATTTTCTGAAGAACAAGGAAAAAAAAATTAAATCTAAGCATTACACATATTACCGATGTTTATGTTACTAAATGTTATATACAGATCAAAATCTAGCTTTTCAATTCTATCTAGGTATTAATCAAGAGGCCTTTAACGAGTCTAAGAAAGTCACTATTATGATTCTTTTTCACATATTTCATTTTGCATTTAAGTGACATTAAGGCTTTTTTTAAGATGTCAAAACTACTTATTAGCATAACAAAGCAACTGAAAAAGCAAGAACACCCGCCCATGACAAATATTTGTGTAATAAGTAAGAATATCGGTTCCGTGACATAATTATTTAAGTATATCTTTACAAAAATGTATATGTAGATATATTTGGCTGGCCCGTTGGTTCAGTAGTTATTGAACAGGACTCCTGCGATAGGGGTCATGCGTTTGATTACCATCTATAAAAACCATTTATCCATCCATCCATTATATATACATATGTAGTTTTCCTGCCATCTGGTTACAAAAACACAAGCTCTTTGATACTTACTGTAGAATCAATTGCCGTGTGTGGAGATGTCCTTAGATATTATGTAACTACCTACATTTTATCTGCCGTTTAATTACCATAGCCTAAGTTCTACCTAGCTTGGAATCAGAAGGTCGTGAACGGAGTATCCTAAAACATTATTATTATTCGACTGTGTGTAAACATTGTTAAATAATTATTTAAAACAACTTACCATTCACAAACAAACACTACGTCGAGTTTCGGAGAGAAATACCTTTATTTAGGTTTTAAATATCAACGCAGACCAAACTTAGAGAGAACGCGACTTTAGACACGCTACTGAGCAAATGGTGTATCGTCCATGGTTCTTTTCTATTTTATATGAAATTGTATTACTAAGTTATGTATTACCAAGTTTTCCGGAACACGTTTAAGTTGTACTCGGGCTGAAGGTATGTTTTGGCGGGGAATCGCCTTTGCGCTAGAATCCCTTCCACGAGGAAAATTGTCATCGCATACCAGGTTCGGTTTCGTCATGATACGGGTTTGTTATCGGTCGCAAAACTAGTGACTCTAGTAATATTTTATCTATTTTCCGGCTTGTTTTATCCACACATATAAATATGATATATTGTATACACAATTGTCTACAATGTTGGTCCAGTAGTTGCCAGTGTGTCTGAGCCAGGGGCGCAGGCTACGAGGCCCGGGACAGGAAAATTATTATTAGTTTTTTCTTACTTAGAATCTCCAGTAGTAGCTCGGAGACTAGATTTGTGACTAGTTTATGGCCGTAGGCTCACCCCCTATTCCACGAGGCGTGTAACGAACAATAGATGAGTTTTATAGTACCATAGCTAGTAGGAATCCTTAATCTTTATCATTATCTTAATCCTTAATCTTTTTCAACATTTATAAGAAATAGGCGTGACAATATATGTATAAGAGTATGTATGTGAATTTAATTACAAGTTCTTACCAGTTTCTAAGGAAACTACGACCAGTAGTTTGCATGGAGCGGTTTTTAAGGTTACAGGTCTAAATATTCTTATAAAAGTTAGATTATATAGATAAATGTTTTTAATCAAGAAAATGTCCTTCAAAAAGAATCTTATGGCTTGTAACCATACATTGATTTCTGCACCGAAATAATATTTTGTAACTATTATGTAACTGACGCTCGTTGGAGTTCGTCCTCTCTTACTGCCACAAGAAAACTTTAGAACTTACGAAGCTGTTTTTCGACCCAATTGATGTGGAAGGAATAAATACAAACACTTGTACTAAAATCATTTAAATTTAGAATTCATAAATGTGAACGGCCTGCTATAGAATTCAAAAGCACTATTATTTAAGGTTAATTATGTCCATGATGCTGTGAAATTAATGTTCGGTAGTCCCCTGAAATAAATTGGGCCGATAAAGGAGTTGATAATAATAAGGTCTGTTACTACATCCATCTTTTGTGTTTCTACTAAATTGATGTAAAATCCTACAATTAAATCTTTTATTTTAACTTACAGCTTACTGCGAGCTCCTGTTTAAATTATATAGCAACATAAAAGACCGATATTTTGGTGTAAGATACTTGATAAGCCCAGTTGCAATTGGTTTTAAAATAAATATCCGACAGTTTTTACACATGTATGAGCGTAGTGCAAACCCGTGAACTATGATATGAAACAAACGTTAGTTCTCAATCATACGGTGTCCAAGACGAGAGTGAAATCCAGATCGATTTAGTGTAAATGAAAATTAGATTCACACATTAGCAGCAATTTCCACCCAATTCAATACCGTGGGTATTATTTGAGTTGTGACCGATCTAAAAATACGATTTCTTTCACCATCTAACATGTCACAATGTCGCTTGATAACAGACACAAGATATAAGGACATTATCTGTTTTGTAGCAATGAGAAATATGACACCCTTGCGGTATACGTATTACTTAGTTGATTAACTGTTACACAGTGACATTAGATATAAATTAATAGCATTAACTTAATTAATTATTTTGCCGCACCAGGCAATTCTGTGTAAACTAGGTGATAGATAACTTCTTTATTATAGGAAAGAATAGTTGCCCAACAACTCAATGCTGAGGACACCTTTACCAGCACCTGCAGGAGACTCGGATATCAGTCTACCACGCTGTTCCAGGCCATATTAGACAAGATGCCAATGAGTGGTCAATCTGTCTGTTGGAAATATATAAGCGTGCCAAAATCCTCAGACAAGTTTTGTTCATTCTTCTCCAAGTAAAATGACCTAGACTGCCCGCTTCACATTATTAGCAAAGTTTATCGTGCCTGGAAATTTACAACTTAAAAGTAATCTCTTAGGAATTTCAGGCGCACAGTTGAATGATCTCTAATTAGGTACAACCCGTGCATTGGAAATCAGACAACGGGTAAATATACAAATATGTATATACATATATGTGAAAAATGTTTCTTTTTATAAAGGTAATTAGCCGGACGTGGAATAGTACTACACTCCTCTGCCTACCTCTTCGGGGATTATACGTGACGCGTGATATTACATTACGTTACATTTCTTTCCTCACAGATCACTGGCCAAGTGATCAGCTAAGACGTATAACAAAAGGATATTATAAAAGATAAAAGTAGATTGGTAATTTGTAACAGATAAATCGCAATAAATAACGTGAGCTGTCACATTGTAAAGAATACCAAAAAATTAGACAATTTTTCAATTAATGACAGACACCGATTCTTTTTTATTTAGACATTGCAACGTATGTTGACTCATCAGTTAGTAGGTAGGTAATAATTTAGGTAATTTAAGACCCTACATTCGTGTTCATTACATAAATATTTCTCCTGAACGGGAATCGAACCCGTCAAACCATCAGTTATCACAATATTAGTATTTAAGCATATACAAAATAATTTTTATTATAACTGTAATTGATATGGTAGAGGGTAGACGAATAGATAAATATTTTCCCAAATAGTTTCCAAGTAGCAAGATGGCCGTTCTACGAACCAATCAATAGATTACTTAAAACTTCCTAAAGCCCTAATTAGGTAATGGCTTCCGGCACACTTCGCCCATAGACAATAGAAATTGCTTATCCACCGTACGTCCGGCTCAAATTGGACAAATTAAACATGAAAGATGGCCTATTTCTAATGTCTCTTCATTAATATTTCGTTATGGTGACGCTTGGCTCTATAATGATATTTTTAAGACTTTAATATAGAAGAATCTAGGTCTTAAGGTTGACTTCAAGCTATAAGAATGTGCGTAATAGACAGTATGAAAGTTGATTACGATTTTCCCCCCTAGAATCCTGATTTTGTTGATCCTGTCTGCTTCATTCTAATTTGACTGCCTCCGTGGTCGAGTAGGTGCAAGCGCGACTGCCGATGAAGAGATCCTGGGTTCAAATCCCGGGTCAGGTACTATCTGATTTTTCTTATTTTTTTTTTTTTGGGAAACAAACAATAATTAAAAACATTTAAATATTACAAGCTTAGATTTACTACAAGAAATTTCTAGTAGTGTCTCGGAATCTAGTTTTGTGCCTGACGTATGGCAATAGGCTCACCCACTCTTCCATAGTGGGACGTGAACGTAACTGGTAAAATGTGTAATTGTATTACAATCCTCTGCCTATCTCCTAGGGGACTACAGGCGTGATTTTCGTTAATATATATACATATATTTATTCGTTAATTAAGACATGTGTCTGGGTGTGAAAAAGTCTGTATAAGCATATAGGTACTTTATCAGCCGTCTGGTCACCGTAATACAAACTTTCTTGATGTTTACTTTGGCATCAGACGGCCGTGTGCGGAGACGTCCCAAGATATTATTACTATATTATAGCTTTTCATACAGCGCCGCAGCAAAAATTTTGCCCCTACGCTACTAACGCTATCTTGCATGAGTCTATTACCGTAGTAACAAGTATATAAGCTACCCCGAACAGCTAACAGTGGAACATAATTGACATTATTGCTTACTGCAACGTAAGACAATGAACGCAAAATTGCATTATTATGCCAGGAGCGATCAGGGTGATCTGGTGACCCTTCACTATACAGTTAATGGACTCAACACGGCAATACAGTTCTGATCCTACTACTTATAAGGCAATTGTAGTATACTTAGGTATCAATTACATGTTAATATTAAGTTCAAGTTGAAATTAAAATAAATATAATTGATTTGTAAGATATTGTAGTAATAAAATATTATGACTAACTGCCATCATGTTTTTAGTAATGATTTAACGTGAACTCTGACTGATATTATGGTATTTTGTTAAAAATAAAACGACTACATAACAGTACTGAACTGAATTTTACCCACAATTAGTATCAGTTTTTGTGGCAACCCATAGAAGTGCTGCCGTATTGTGTTACAGTCAGGTAAGGTTATGGTGTCATCAGTGTATTGTATAACGCTTACTCGCATTTTCTCCCCACTTTTTTATTCACGAAACGACTAGGAGTTGCTTACCGACTGATCTACAGACGACGTCGTTCAGTCGGTGTCAGTCGCACCGGTCGAAACCGCGATACATAATTACAGATGTTTATAGAGTTGACTTTACCACTTGTTGTAAACCTCTTAGCTACATGCCAACATCCATTATTCTTTAGTTCACCTACTCATTGTAAAGGGAACAATGAATTAATAAATTTTTAATGTAGTTAAAATTGTAGTTCTATAGTTTTAACTTACCAAAGGATATAAACTCAGAAATAAAGTTTTGCGTTTTGTATATAATTGTAGAAACTATAAATATTTTATTAACGTTATGGAATTTAAAATAAGTACTTTAAATTTTATAAATCTTGTAACTTTTTATATATGGGGAAAAACAAGGAAGTTCAATACTGAAAAAACCAATCACAAATTAGGTTATCATGTAAAAGATATCGAATCCAGATTAATTCTTTGATTATTGTGGTCAAATGCAAAATACTATTAGTAGTTAATATTGCAAATAGTTGTAATGAATCATTTTGAAAATCGCTGTAAACATTTACTCCTAATAGTCGCAATAAATTATTTATCGGATCGCAATCAATGCATGATGCTTCAATAATCGACTAAACATTACATAACATTACATTCAACATGTGCGTTATATACCAACTCGGCCTACACTTGAACTCGTCCCGATAACGCATTTGTGTCATCATTAGGTTTATCAGCGCTAATAGCAGAGTGTTGTAATTATAACATTGTGTCTGTAAATCGTTCAAGATTAATCCTTTGGTCGCTTTAAATTTCAATCGATTTACGTACTACTGCACATATCGAACATACATTATTTTTGACAAAAACCGAAATTTATTTCTTACACATGGTTTTTCACTCCACGACTTCTGTTCAGCCTGTCACTTTATATTGTAATTGCTTAACAACAAAAACCCGAGTTGTAAGTTCATTAACAATTGAACACAAGAATCTGATACATCATGCGATGTAATATTTAACAACGATGAAATAAATAGTATGTAATTTACGTGCCGTAGGTGATATTACGCTACGAACTTGAAAATATCTTGAAAATATTCTTATATATTTGGAATAAGGATAGTAGCGTATCCAAAAAGACCAAATTATTTTAAAAGACACTGTCAAACCTAAATTTTTAAGGTACTTACTTAATTGCCAAAAGAGGAAGTAAAATTTATTAGTAAACAAATTCTTTTGGGAATTATATAGCATAACCTAGATTATATTTTGTTATCTACCGTCGTTCTTCTTATGAGGATAACAAACTCATTGATAAGCATACGTCTATTATTGTAGATATGAAGATTTTGATAAAAATATATTTTTCAAACATTGTATGTAAACCTAAGATATAACATTAAAGGCAAGCTTTTTAATATTATTCTATAAAAAAGGAGAGATACAACTGAAATTTGGTATAAAAAAATTACTTTTAAAAAAACCGTACGTTTGATGAAGAGGTCTGTTATCTATATTTTAAACTTATAGTGAATCTAAGAATTCTTGATATTTATAAGAATTTAAACTTGGTCCAGAATCTCTTCTCGCGAGTAAAGAAGAAATTTATTTTGTAATATACATATGCTTATCTGCAGAATTATCGCATTACCTTTTTGCGTCAGGTGTTTAAGTGTGCGTCTCCAAAAACAATAAAAGACTATTACTTTAGGACTGCTAGATGGTGATTAATACAAAAACAACAATTACTACAATTCAATTAACACGTGAAACACTTTTAAAATTTCAAGCAATATTTTATTAATAAAAATTGCACCGAGTTAGACATCAACAGTTTTGTATTTTTAATTTCAAAGTTGAACATATTTATTTAGATAGGATTTATAATGAATTTGATAAATATAAGTTTACATTAAGACACATAGACACACTAATCGAGTACTTTTCTGTAGGCCTTTTTAACGAGCTACATCTTTTTCGTACTGTAGCGTGTTCAAGGTGTTCAATTTGCAACGTTGAGGGTACTACCTAAGAATACTTCCAATGAAATCTCCAAGTCTCCTTTATTGTTCAATGTTCGTGTTTACAGTTTGAAGCTCGAGGTCTGTCTGTGTCTGTCCGCGTTTTTTTATGTGTCAGTATGTTGTTGACCCTAATGGTCTTCACAGCTTCACCGGGTTTTGTGGCGAGCCCAAATTGATCCGCCTGGAACTACAAGAGTGTAGGAGGGGTATGAGTGAGGCTCAGCACCGGACTGAACCTCCGACTACACCCGGTGAGAGAAAGGGATAGGTTGAGCGACCGATCCATGGGCGCCTCATGTGAGACCCGGACCTAGGCACGGATCGACACGGTGTGTGCTTTTCGAGGGGCGACGAGCCGAGACGGTCAAACATGTGGGGACTCCTCTACCGTGTGGAACGCGGTATCTTTGTCCTTGCCGGCGGGGACGGTGCGTGTGGTAAACATTGTTGTTGTGCAGTGTCTGGGAGGGTGACGAGTCCTCCAGAGGGGGCCTATTTGCCGATGTTATGTCATCGTCAGTGTCATCTATTAGGTGTCTCGGTTTCCTGAAGGGAGTGATCACCCCCACTGGCCGGCGGGGGTACGAGACTGTGTTTCTTATGAGTCTATTTGTGTGGGAGTCAGCCTTGTCGAAGTAGCTCACGGCTTGCTTCTTCAAGAACTGAGCTATTGTTTCTAATTTTAAGTCCCTATGAAGATCTACATTGAGCAGAAACCAGGGTGCCCCGGTAGCTCTGCGCATGAAGTGGTTTTGTAGCAACTGAAGGGTTTTAATTGAATTAGCGTGTGCAAAGGTTACACTAGCATAGGTCATAATTGGTCTGATACAGGCTGTGTATACACGGACTTTCGACCGAAGACTTTGTCGAAGGCTTTTGTCACATCGAAGAAGAGGGCTCCCGTGGGTCTTGGCCTGATATGGTCAAAGCCTGTTGGGATATGCTCCGTGAGTCGGTGCACTTGGTGAGCGGCAGAGTGTCCAGGTCGAAATCCGAACTGCTCATCGGAAATAAGATTATTTGCGAGCGCAAAAAATTTGAGCCGACTGAGAATCAGTCTAGCAGCGGATAGACGGAAGTCTCGGCCCGGGTCAGCTGTCTGGTGAGGTGATGAAGTCACGTGTCGTTTTCGCCAGCCTGGTCGATTCTCATCTCCCAAGAGACTCCGCGGTACTCGTTCATCTCCCCAAACAGCCGCTGCGCCAATGCATTAAGGTCACGTTTGATCCGGGGACACCGCGTCTGTGCCCAAATTGTAAAATGCCACGGAAAAAGTAAACGGTAAAAAAGCAATATAAAACAAAATTATTGTCCGCCTCTATGCACGTACCTATTAATAAAGTACGCACCTATTTATAAAGGAGAGTAGTAAACCCAGTTATCATTTATCACTATACTATATTTTATATTTTTAATAATTTGTATTTATTCCTCAAATAAGTTTATTGTATTATTTTAGGGATTCAAAAGATTTTCTAAAGGTAAAAAGTATTTATTTTCAGAAATAAATCAAGATGTTTACTTGTCACTACACCAAATCTTGCTCAAAGTGGATCAACAAATGCAGAGATAATCATTTAAATAATAAATAGTCTTTACAGTACATATCAGAATTATTAAATGGGAAAAAAATCACAAATAAATTTTATTATGCTTATTATATAAGTATATGTTGTATGTGTTTTGTTTGAAGATATTTATGATTATAAAGCTGTTTAGAATGGTTATCAAATAATTGATTAAGTAACCCATTAATTGTTTTAACATCTACAGCTCGAGAGAATTACCTCAATTTTGTACATGTTATTTTTAGTGCATGGTTCAATTCAGTTCATTCATTATTACTATTCAGTCAGTCAGTATATCGCGTGCTGCCACGCGATGAGGTTTAAATATGTGTGTAGTCATATTACGTTTAGCCCGCGTTGCAAATATCTTCTTATTTTGAACACAAAAAACATGTATTAAATTGAAATTACACTTTTATAGATTAGTATGAATATACTAGCTGTGTATTGTGAACTTTTACATTCATAATAATATTTAGAGCGTTTTCAAAAGTACATGTTGACTGATCAGTCTTTGAATTTTTTAATGAGTTTACACTAAGTATTGCATTAATTATAATTTTTTTTCTAAATGAACGGAAGTAATAAAATTATGTCGTCAGAATTAAATAATGCAGATATAGAAGGAAATGCGGTGAAACCCAGTGAAACGGAGATATTGTTAAAGGAAAAGAAGGAATTTAGTTTCGAAGAGGCATTTGAACTAACAGGTAAGTTTGACAAGTTTTAAACACAGCTGATCAGTGCGGGGCGTCTCAATAACATGCTACGATATCAGGGTAAAGGCCGTTGATAGACTTTGTACTTTTCAATACTAATGTCGGCATATCGGCACTCACTCACTTAAATTTTCCAAAAATATTTTTTGAAAAAACTTGGTTTGAATGATCTATTCCTAAATCAAATCGGCTCTTAAGAACAAGAAACTACCGTGAACATCGCATTTTTTCAAAATCGATTGGTTCTTTCGACAGTATTGTAATTTTTTTTCGAAAAAACGGTTTTTTGAACTTCTAAATTATTTAATGTGGTCGATTTTATGCTGAGGACATTTTTTCTTGCACTTTAAAATAGCATCAAAACACCATAATTTTTAAATAAACAACAAACCATAATTGGTTTGAAAAATTTTGACCAAGGTGTTTATTCAAATAATTCGTAGATTTTCATCAGTAACATGAAACAATAACTTAGCTGGAAGTTTTAAGTATGACCTGCACGGTGAACCACCTTTCCATTATATTACACCTAGCCGCGAAGGAGCGCTAGGTCGTAGGCCCGTAATTAAATAAAAATCTCAGCTTTACGAGTCTTTCGTCACTTATCTAGTATTCTGGAGGCTCGCACTACCAAACCGGATTGTTATTTCATCATTATTCGTTCGTTGACTGGTAATATTGTGTACCGTAATATAATATATTTCACTTTCCCGCCATTATCTAAAATAAGAAGAATAAATAGAGTATAGAAGAAGGGCGGCAGGTCTGTAAGCATAGAAATATTTGGCACTCGGTGCTTTCTGCCTACCCCGTAAGGGACTTGGCATGAAGATTTGTATGTATGTATCTAAAATAAGTGATCTTGTTTGTGACTTGAAAACGACAGTGACGGTCATCCATCATCTCATGCTTAAAGTTCTTTATTTAATGGACCAGCTCGAAGAGTAGACCAGATTTTGATTGCACATAATTTATAATACAACTTTAGCACATGTCAAACAGGCCTATTTCTGGAAAAGAAAATATCTTAATATATATAAATATTTAAATACTTATGCGCTAACAAGTTATGTATAATATTTTAAAAAATATGCTGATTTTGTGAGTATGTTTGGCCTCTCTGATAGACTACAGCTTAAACCATACTCACACAGAATGTAGACCCATGTCCAGAAGAGCAGTGATGTAAACATTGATAATGATAATTGCATAGTAATGAATTATAATTCTGCCTCTCATTCTGGGGATTTTGGTTTGAAATTCTGACATGTATCTCTTTACAAAAAATGTGTGATTTATAATTCAATACCACTTGCTGCAATAGTGAAGGAAACATCATTAGGAACTTCACACACTGGAGGGTTCTCCATAGTGTTCTGTAAAGTGTATGTATTCTGTCAACTTGAACTTGGTCAGTGTCAGATTATGACCTTAATTCTAAAGGCAGATGATGAATGATAATAAACTCGAAATTATATGTTTTCATATCATGACTGGCTCGTTGATTGTATTGGTTGCAATTGTGACTGCCGATTGAGAGGTCATGGGTTGAAATCCCGGGACAGGTACTATTGGATTTTTCTAACTTAGATTTTCTAGTACAGATTTCTAGTAGTAGCTCGAGAGTCTATATTTGTGCCCAGTGTATGGCAATAGACTCATCTCCTTTTCTATAGTGGGATGTAAACATAACTGGTGAAACATGGGAGTGTACTACATTCATCTGCCTACCTTTTCATATATTTCAGGTGTGATAATATGTTAAATATCATGAAATGTTTATTTTCTTATATTATTTTTATAAGCTTCTTCGAAATAAATAAAATGAAATGACTACGAGGTAAATAAACCTATCCTTTTAATGTGGCCATATTGTCATGAATATTTTTGAATGTAAATTAATTACACAACTTAATTATAACCCTCTCCCACACTGAATGCAATTATGTGCAATAACATCTTAAATAAATAACTAAACTAAACATAATCATATATATTATCTGTTATATGTATCTTATAAAAAAAACATTAAACCCCCCCATCTCCTATATCCCCATAAATATTACAATATTCCTCTAACATTTCGTTATTACACATCTCATTACTTTTTTTAATATGGTTACTAACATATAATTATGCTGCTTATTTCTGGTATGTTGTAGACGAAAAAACATTTGAAAATCTGGCCGACTGCCAGAAACGATGTGTGCACTGGAAATTCAACATCTAGAAAAAATTGTGGACATGACTTCTTAATTTCTATCTGCACATTGGTTACACATTTAGCACAAAAATATCAGTATATTTATATATAAGTATATATTCTAAGTTGTTTTTCAATCATTCCAGTAATTACAATGTTTATGTCTTATATGTATACTTAAATACTAATAATCCGCTCATTCTGAGAGGAGCCCTGTGTCCAGCAGTGGAAGGATCAAAAGGGTGGCAGTGATTTGAAAGTCGTCCTCGCACTCCAGGAGACTAGGTTCAAATCCTGGTGCTCACCTCTTTTCAAAATTGGTGTTTTAAGATTAAATATCACTTGCTATGACGGTGAAGGAAAACATCGTGAAGTAACCTGCACACCTTGGAGATAATAAAAAGAAATGTTTTCTGAGGCGTATGAAGTCTGCCAACCCACACTTGGCCAGCGTGGTAGACTATGGCCTGAACCCTCTCAATCTGAGGGGAGACCCGTGTCCAGCAGTGGAAAGATAAAAAGGGTCGAGAGAAAAAAACGTTTTCTAATTCATAAACTTTACGTTTGTTTTTAAAGGTTGTGTAATCTTACATATTAATGATTATATTCAGCCTCGTTGGTGTTGCCAGTGGTTCATTTATCTTTCCAATTAAAATCTAATTCATACCTTTCCTTCTATTATTATCTTTGTTTGATTTGTTACTACTTACTATACAGAATATTATGGAATATATGGGGTATGGGCCCACAGAGCGTTTTATGAACCATGTCCTATATTACTCAATTCATTGTTAATACTTCATTAAGTTTAAACTTAGCTTATACACATTATGACTGCCTCGTTGGTGGACTGGTTACACGTGCCACTGCCGATCGACAAGTCCTGGGTCCGATTCCCGGGTCGCGTAGTGTTGGATTTACTAACAGATGTTTGAGTAGAAATTTCTATTATTGGCTCGGTGTCTGGACTTGAGCCCGGTGTACTGGCAATAGGCTCACCACCTATTCCATAGTAGGACGTAAGCGTAACTGGTGAAACGTAGGAGTGAAACTACACTCTTTTACCCACTTCTTCGGTGATCACATGTTGTCGTGATATTACGTTTTTATACATAAAAAGTTGTAGGATCCTACTCTAGACTCACAATCTAACAAAGATAATGATATGTAGTTCCGTGCCATATGAATCGTGCGTGCTCAAACTACAATTTACTACGCGCTAATGATGCAAATATTCGTGCGCGTATAATGTTAGCTGTCTTCTCAGTCTAGGACGACTTATATTTATGTATGAACTGTCTTATTATATTCTCCGATTAATGTTATTAACGAATACTCCCCTTTTTAACGGTATCTTTTTCTTTTAATCTCATGTATGACATTATCTTAATAAATTAAATGTGCCAGCTTATATGACCCATATTACTGACGAATCTTTAAGTGGTCTACGAATTACTTGGACGATACAATGTGAGAAAGCATTAACCTAGATTTCCAATCATAACATAACAGTATTAATAGAAATGAATAATTATCTTCACAACAATTACCTGTCGTAGGTCACGGCAAATTCAACCATTTAGTGTTGCTGACATGCGGACTCATCATGCTGAATGTGTCGATGGAGTCAGTGGGGATGAGTTACGTGATCACCGCAGCGGAGTGCGAGTTGGAGCTCACCAGCGAACACAAAGGTCTAATTAACGCTGCGGCTTTTATTGGTGAGTCCATTATCAAAAAACCCTAACCAAAATAACAGATGAAGTTCCTTACCTATTCATAAGACATGTAATCTGGAAAAATGCATATTAACTTTTCTGATATTACGGAGCACTAGAACATATATGGGTCTTCGCTCTTGAAAATTAGCTCTTGCTCCGCCCAGAGAAGCCTAAAATTAGTTTAATAAATAACGTTTAACTTTGAAACTCAGCATGTCATTAGCGACCCTTCAGGTGTTCCAAATATCCATATACGAGTATGATAATGACAGCTCACATTCAGTCGACACGTCTGCCTGGTAGGCGAAATTATGAAACATATGTACGAAAATTTTGGATATTCCATGTCTTCGGAAATTATTACTGATTAATTTGGTATTTGATGAACATTGTCGGTATTGCTTTCCAGGTATAATTACGACTTCATTTCTATGGGGCTATCTGGGCGATAGATTTGGACGGCGGGCGGTAATGCTACCCGCCATGGTGGCGTCGGCCGTTTTTTCCGTCGCCTCATCCTTCTCAACCAATGTATGGATGCTGCTACTCTTAAGAATTTTCACCGGTTGCTTGTATGTACCTTTCTATCTAAATATCACCATAGATCTTTCCTAGTGTTTTTATTAGCACCATATGGGCCTTAGCTAATTTTTTTTTCAATATTTACATCGAGTCTAAAACGTAAGTTATAGTAGTAAATACGTAGTTCATAAATGTTTAGTTTATAAAAATGTGTACTATTTAAGTTTTATTAGCGCCATATGGGTCTTAGCTCAAATTTTTTGGATATTTCCATTTCGTAAAACGTAAACGTGGGAATGTACCACATCCCTCTGCCTACCGCTTCGGGGAATACAGGCGTGATTTACGTGTTACGTAAAACGTAAGTTGTAGTGTATGAAAAGTTTAGTTTTACTCAGTCTTAATGGGTTGTCAGTTGTCCTTTTTTTAACAAGTAGGATTTGTTTTTTTTTAATTGTTAATTAAATTAAATGTAATGTGAAATCTTTCAATAAAACTGAAAATGTCATAGTGGACCATTTAGTTACAAAATAAGGCTATGTTTTTATAATCATGCCCGTCCCTCGATGAACATGAATATGCGAAAAGTGCATATAAATGTTATGTCTTAACGTAACATCACGCCTGTAATCCTCGATGAGGTAGACAGAGGAGTGTCGTACACTCCCACGATTCACCAGTTACGTTTACGTCCCAATGTGGAATAGGTGGTGAGTTTATTGCCATACACCGGGCACATGAGAGGGTTAAGGCCATAGTCTACCGCACTGGCCAAG
>DVOY01000025.1:0-18249 GCA_018237585.1 Apyrrothrix maculosa | reverse complement strand
GTAGTGGCTTGGAGTCTGGACTTGTGCCCTGTGTACGGCAATAGATTCACCACCTGTTCCATAATGGGAGTATACTACACTCCTCTGCCTACCTCTTCGAGGATTACAGGCGTGATGTTACTTTCATTTAAGTTATAATATATATTTTATAATGACAAAAATGTAAAATAAATAAATAATAATTGATTATTTGTCGTCCATAGTGCAAAAATAAAATGATTTTTGTGATTTGAATAAATAAATGATATATCTGTACAACCCTACAATTTTAAAAATTGATTATTTTGCCTCATTAGCTTGAAGAATTATAATTACGTTTATCGAAAAGAAAATAGCAATCAATACGCGTAGGATTGAATGCATAGTAATTATTGAAAAAAGTAGTCATTCAGCATTTGCTCAGTGTTGTCAGAATCGATCATAGCGTCTCTAAATCAACATGGTTAACTTTATTTTATACACAATTTCCTCTCGTCGTCAATGTATGTCACTGATGTGTATTAACTTATTATCGAAAAAATATGACAATAGAAGTTAATACTTCCTTACAAATAATACACCGCAAGGGCATATTTTTAATATATTGCTTTAAGACATGACAATATGAGTTTTAAGACTAAATATCACTTGTTGCAACGGTGAAAAAGACCACTGTGAGCAAAACTGCGCACTGTAGTTGTTTTAAAGTGTATAAAGTCTGTCAACCCGCACCTGCCCAGCGTGGCTGACTATGACCTTAGCCTTCTCTTTGGAAAGGCGACCCGTATCTATCAGCGGAACGATAAAAGTGTTGATCATAATGACAATGACGCAGCGGACAAGTACAAAACATTTATTACTTTTATAAGAAGACACGATTTTATTCTTTAATATATACAAATAATTAGATATTTTTATCACTTGCCCGTCTTAAAATGCAAGATTCCCCACGAAAAATGTAAATAGTTTTGTATTATTTCAAAATGATATATACTCCTACATTCGAGTACCCGAAGCACGGAAATGAAAAATGAAGGCACAAACACTGTTTATCACTTCCGAACTCCGTTGGGTACGGTCAGCAGAATAACTTTATTGGTTTTATTTAAAAATAAAATTGTAAACTTAATTCCGTGAGAACTTGAAATTGAGTTGGGCTCTCGTTATTTACAAAACTATTAGAATTCAATGAACTTACGCTAGTGCTGACCATCTCAGTTCTGAATAGTAGCAAAGCGTATGTGAACAACATCAAATAAGACAAACGTAACATCACGCCTGTAATCCTCGAAGAGGTAGGAGGAGGAGTGTAGTAAAATACGAAGCAATTTAAAGTCTGCCCCTAAAGTAACAAGAATAATTACTTTTATGGCGTGAATATTCAACAGCATTGAAATGCTGGTCTAACAATACGAAATTATTATATGAATACCAAAACTAGACGTATACAAACCAAATTAAATTATTTTATTTAGTTAATATTAATTGTTATTAATAATGATAATTCTACTCATATACAGTGAAGTTAATGAAAGTACATATATACTTATCATAATTACGAAGTAGATTCCAGTGGAGCGTGGGAGCTGACTTACACATATTTTAATAATAATAATAAATAATTAAATAAATAATTAATAAATAAATTGACCCCAATAATAACAACGACTAACTAAATAGGCTTAACAATTATGTTATTATCATGTCGCCCCACCAAGTTTCTGAGGGGTAGACAGAGGACATCAAATGCCAAACACGTCTGTCCTTACAGACCTGGCGTGCTTCTTTTACATTCATGACGCTCTTTGTACACGCACGCCGGTTTCGGAATTTAAATTCGAAGTTTAAATGTTCTAATCGTCCTAAAGGTCGGCACAAAAGCAGCTATATAATATTCTGTGCTATACTATTTTAGTATGTGGTAGCTTGCTATCAAACCACCAGAGACGGTAGCTATGCTATAATATATATCTTTACGGTAATTGTCTGCGCAACATTATGTCTTGACACACTGAGACATATC
Source organism: Apyrrothrix maculosa (assembly GCA_018237585.1). NCBI lineage: Eukaryota > Metazoa > Arthropoda > Insecta > Lepidoptera > Hesperiidae > Apyrrothrix > Apyrrothrix maculosa. The sequence continues at coordinate 16,247 of DVOY01000025.1, read as the reverse complement.
TTATTACATATTATGTCCACATATTATGACGATGAGATATAAAAGCTAGAATAAAAAATGTATTGTAATATACAGGCGTGTCTTGGTATAACATACATATATTATAGCTCCGTCTGTGACGTCCTCAGAGCACCGAGCGCTTCAGTTGACAGAATGCCCGCGTGACCAATGTCCATAGCTCATTCATAATAACGTGAAAGAGCTCCCGTTCGTGAGCGAATAAATAAATTAACGGTGCCTAAATATAAGTTATGAGGTATTAAAACGTACATTGCAATGTGATCGCGGTTAAGGAACTCCTTAAAGACCAGGAGGTTCGTTATCGTTGTATTATAGGAAAAATCTAATTTCCTTTTCAGTTCATCTATGCCCATTATTATGTTAGTATTTTTATTATATACTACACATAAACAACCAACATTATAACGTAACATCTCGCCTGTAATCCCCGAAGAGATAGGCAGAGGAGTGTAGTATACTCCCACGTTTCACCAGTTACGTTTACGTCACAATATTTAATAGGTGGTTAGTCTGTCGTCATACACCGGGCACAAATACAGATTGCGAACCACTACTAGAAATTCTAATTTTAGAAAAATCCAATAGTACCCGACCTGGGATTTGAACCCAGGACCTCTCGATCGGCAGTCGCGCTTGCAACCAACATGACCAACGAAGCAGTCATTAATGTAGTTTAATAATATTATTTGCCTCGTATTTCAGAAAGTAGAAAACGCAATACTTTAACAAATTGATTTAATGATAGAAAAGTACTTATCTAGCTACTAGTGGACAAGAATAGATTCATCTTACATTGGCACAAGTTTCTTATCTCAAAATAGAAATATACAATATTTTATCGGACGAATAATCCCCAATGGTCACTTGGTTCTGAAGAGTGAGTTATGTTATGCTATCAAATTATTTGCCATAAAATATAATCTGCGTCTTCTTAAATCTGTACAGTGTTTAATGACTACCGCCAATGACGCCACTACGGCTTATATCCAAACTACGGTATGAAAGGAAGACCCGCAACAACATCTGTCTCTCTATTTGTGCCCTGGTTTATGTAAACGATTTTGATACAGTTTTCCGCATTGACTAGATTAATTTTTGAGGAAGATTTTAATATATTATTGATGGTTCTTTTTAATTCGCTGATTGATAGCCATGTGTATACGTGGAGTAGGTAGGAAAATATTTAGAAAAATGAGAGCTTTCCTTGAGTTAGCTGTATTAACTGTTAAAGCTATTACAGTGTAATGTATTATAGGACTATTCTAATAAAACAGTATACATTAATACGCAATAACAAATATTATAATAAATGTGACTGCCTCGTTGGTCGTGTTGGTTGCAAGCCCGACTGCCGATTGAGAGGTCCTGGATTTATGCCCGGTGTATACCAATAGACACCACCTGTTCCATAATGGGACCTAAACGTAACTGGTGACACGTGGGCGCGTACTACACTTTCTGCCTACCTCTTCAGGGATTAAGGTGTTAAATTACCTTAATAAAACGTATTATTCAATATACCACTGAAACTTTCAACGTTACTAACAAATTTCCTACCAGTCTACACGGGCTCACACTTCCGAACAAATTGTTCAAGATTTCATCACGTTCCCATAGCAACACCATGAAGCAATGGGCAGCCACAAGAGAAGGCCGATGTCGTTATCGGTCAACGGCTGACCTTTGCGAAGATGGGTCTACACCGGCATACCACACGCCTGCTAGCTGTTTGCCGATTTATCAGCCAGTTAGGAGTGTTTTGAGGCTAAATTTAATGATTAACGACTGTTCTTTTGTTGATACAATAACAAAAGACAATAAAACAACATTGTACTGTTGAACTTAGTGTTGTTCTTTTTGCTAATACCGCAACAATTCTACTCGCAACTATTAACAAGGTATTTGACGAAGGAAATTGCCTACAATTAAGAGTTCTAATGTTTAACATTGTATACCTCAATTTGATATTGATATTGATAGTATATATAATAAATACATATATAGTACATGTTAATAAGAAATGAAATCTTTCACATTGTAACTATGGCTATTGAGTGGGTAATATGCAATATGCATGTCTAAATGGTACTCTATAGTAGACATAAGTGAAGCGTGTGGGACACGCCGCGTCCTGCGGGCAGCCGCGTGGGCGCCGATGCACGAGATTATGCACGCCCGTGACATCCGATAGACCCGGACTGGAGAGCACTTCGCTTTGTACAAAAAAATATTAGACCTTTGCCTGTCGAGTGTGAACTCCTAAGAGGTAGATGAGACAGAATTAATCAGTTCATTTTCAATCAAACATTTTTAAAATGTACTTCAATGGCAGTGACGGTCATCACTAAACCTCCATACCTACAGTGAGTTTGAAGTTTCATGGGAATAGCTAACCTAAGAAAGTTTTTTACATTCTTACTTATCCCTTTATTTAGAGACAATTAGATAAGATCGAGAATCGGCAAATATATCGGTTTAAACCACTGGCGAATTTTGGAGACCTGTCGGAATTTATTTCATACTACAAAAGCAGTGTAGACCCGGAGTGTTACTTCCTTATTTTAAAAACTTTCATTGTCATGTCATTTCTGGAAAAAATTAAATACGGCCCAGTATTATATAAGAATTACGCATTTTATTATATAGAGTATACAGAGTTTCTTAAAAAGAGTACGTATAGAGAGTGTTTATTTCTTGAACAACAAAATTATTAGAGATTGGAAGGTTTTTCTTATTATAAAGCTAGAGCATACCATCGTCTCCTTTGACACGGAACGTGATCGCTCGCCATAGTCCAATCCATAATTGATACAGGGCGATGCTAAAAATCAATAGCGGGCTCGTATGAGATTTACGATCGGTTAATGGGCATGTGCGGGGACTTTATCAACATTTATTATGATAATGACCGCCTTGAATAATGTTTTAATATGCACCAGCAAGCCTTTGTAACGTATGGACGGAATTAAAATGTGTTGGATTCATTATACAGGGTCGATGATACTAAAATGACCAGTATCCACACCCGTTACTTGCTGAAACAAAAAAATATAATTATCAGTGAAATAATTAAACTACATTAAAAATTAAATATTCGCATTGATATCAATTTTTTTTCAATATTACTTTGGATCGACTAGTTTATAACCAAAAATTGTACAACTCACGTAACTTTATGTAGCTCTAGTAACTGAATAACGATTGTGGACTGACCTTCACTTTCGAATAATATTATCTGTATTACATTTTGAAAAAAGAATGTAGGTGCGGCACTCGCAAAAAATTATGTATTTCCGGATAGTTTATTAAATATTTTATCACGCACATATTACTTTTATATATTACAGTCACACAATATACCTTGGATATATATGGAGGTGGAATATATTTTTATATTAGTCCGTCTATCATTCACTGAAATGATGAACACATTGTTAGAAAACCTGCACATGTAAGCGTTTTCCATAACGTTTCAATGAACATGAGAAGACTGCCAAACCAAAACCCCTGACTGATAGTGGAACTACACAGGGCTCGGTAATAATAATTATTAAAATACAAATACTTAGACTGACATGACTTGAATAAATGTAGTATGTAAACACTTTCATTTACTATGTTCTGTCCTAATCTTCTAAAAAGTCAGATAGCATCGCTTTTATTAATAATATGATAGCTTGACGCTGCAGCACAGCCCTTAAGCTGACCAGCATAAACAAACCACAAATTCACCAAGCACAATCATTCATCACAACACAAGGTTATAATCGTCATGAAATTGTCTAAATTCCTGCATCGAATACATCACAACTGACAATTGTATAATGAATTAGAACGAGCGGATTTGAACTCTATTGTTATTGCACATTGGCGGATAATTCTATGCACCTTTTGGCGCACGCACGTTTAAAACCTTTTGTGACCTGATTGGAGATAGTTCTAGAATGAAAACAAAAAGTCGAACTAAAATGTCGCTCGTTAAAAGTTTCAGTCAAATTCGATATGCGTGTGCGTCTTACCGTTTGGCAATGGCGCATTCGTTATTTGACATTCAAAACGTTTAGATGGTTCCGGGTTCGATTTCCTGATGGTCAGATACCTTCGTATTGTATTTAAATACTGAATATGTGTACCTGGCTTTGAGATTAATAGTTGTAGTGTGAAGTTATGAAATGAATCTATTACATACATATATTAGAGCTGTAAGAATTACAGATGTAAAAGTATTTTATATCTATATTTTAAATAACATCACAATTTTTCCTATAATATCTAAGAACTGCAGAACTTTAGAAATGCACGCGCGTACGCTCACTCTCGCACAGACAAATTATTTTGTTGTTTTCTTTTCTACAATAACCGTATATTCATAATAAAATTAATGTGTTATACGTAAGAGTGGAGCCATCTGTCACAAATGTTCAATTTACAGGTTAAATTATAGGTGGCTTCAACAATTGCTTACCTATTTTCACATATTTATAGACGGAATAAAGATTTTTTGAATTTAAATGTAACATTTCATATAGACGCATCTATCCATGATTTTATTGTCTCCAACGATTATAATGAATATAATGAATTTTGAAAAACGTTAGCATTTCTTTAAAATTTTAATATAATTATGATAGTTCTTATAAATGTACACGAGTGAGAGATAATAGACTGATTAATAACGTCAGTCAAATACACACACATATCCTCACGTCAGGTCTCTTACGGGGTAGGTAGAGAGTACGGAGTGCCGAATATCTCTATCCTTACCTTATTCTTCTCCGACCAGACCGACCTACCGTGCTTCTTCCACATTCAATAAAATCAAATACAAATTACATTATAAATGAAACTTAGTATGTTCCAAAATTAAACTTGACATGTTTCAAATTCAAACTGCATTTGCAAATTTTCCAAGTGTCCGTTAATCTATTGTTTATACCACTACATGACATTATGATAATTCTACAGTCTCGGACCGCTGTGTAAATGAACCTAAGGCGTACTTGTTAAGTACTGCCACCCATTACGAATAAAGCTGTGTTCAATATTACGCGATTTTGCGAATAGCTATATGGTTGTCGCAGATTTAAAGGCTTTTTTTATGAAAGATTTCCCATTGAGTCGAAACTTTTTTCTTTTTCGTGTAAAGAGAGTAGAAATTCTAATTTTTAGATAAATCCAATAGTACCCGACCCGGGATTTGAACTCAAGACCTCTCGATCGGTAGTCGCTTAAGCAACCAACACGACCAACGAGACAGTCAACGTTCATTACCGTTAAACGTTTACTTAATTAATGAAGTTACTATTGATATTGTTTTAAATACTATTCGTTGGCAATGACCCACAAAGGGTAATAACTCTTCAGGGGAGGCCTTAAGTGGACTTAAGAAGGTTGATGATGATGATCATTAGTTGGTATTCGCTGACAATAGTACTGTAAGAATGAGATTATTTACAAACTCGCTGCTACTCCGCGGTTCAGACCGAAACACAAATTATTGTTCTACGAGTACCTCCCATAGTCAGGCTATTCGGAATAAACACATACAGCATAAGTATTATGTATGTACATTCATATATAGCAGCAGATTTACAAACATACCTGAACAACATCTGAAACTAAATCGCGCAACAAACCTAATCATTGTAATTCAATGATTGTATGATAACTATCGTAACAAATTAGATTTTTGTAATAGATTTTTAAAACTGCCTTGTTGATCGTGTTGGTTGCAAGCGCGACTGTCGATCCAAAGGTCCTGGGTTCAAAGGGACGAGTATCATTGGATTTTTCTAACTTAGATTTTCTAGCAGAAATTTCTAGTAGTGGCTCGGAGTTTGGATTTGTGCGCGGTGGCAATAGACTCACCACCTATTCCATTGTGGTACGTAAAAGTAACTGGTGAAACATGGGAGTGTACTACACTCGTCTGCCTACCTCTTCGGGGATTACAGGAACGTACGTACGTATATTTTTAAACTACGTGCACTACCTTCGCTTTGACCATAAAATTTGTTTTCACCATAAAATACACATCTAACAGTCACCCAAATCAATATTACGCAGGCGACCCGAACCGAAACACCGTGAGTCCGTAACTACAAAAGGAATCGTAAACTTTCCTTTACTTACGAGTGTAAAGTTACCGAAGAGTTTAAAGTTGGTGGAACTTTTCAATCTAGCCCCTATGCTTGTATGGAGTAAATTAGGGGGCCCTCAACTAGCCGCTAAGGTAACTTTACGACAAACTTTTGAGATCTCATTGGAACGCAAACTACTTGTATTTGTGAAAGTAGAATGAGTCAAGGGAATCGGAATTAAGATAATTTTATTTAAACAGATTTAATGACTAATGAATTAACTGTATTCAAAATAAAATAAAATCAACTGGATAACAGTTCGTTATAAATGCATAAATCTCTGTTATTATATGTATATTCAACAGATCAATATATATTTTAAAATAGTTGATCATTACAAAAACATATCATCTTAGTATTGAAAAGCCTACTCCTTGTGAAAAGACAGGAAATATGCGTATTTTTATCTGCTAATGTTGTAGTGAAATATGTATCTATCAATTCTTGGGCTGGATTTGCCCTTTGCACCTTCACACACTACGCCAATTGAGCTACTGGTATAAATCCGTACTGGGTACGCATCTCGAATATCGAACTTTCGAGAAGGTGGAAATATTTCCGGAATTAGTGATAAATATAAAAAGCATTAACGATGATGTCAAAAATACTTTAATAAATACTTTTAGAAGGGACATTTCCTAGATTGATTTCATTATATAATAATTTATTATTTGGGAAATGTAGGTATTTTTGGCAAACCGATAAATATTTTATGTCGCTGTTTAATCGTTACATATATGACATCGGGCTATCAAAGATACTTACGACCACGAGTATTGAATAAAAGATCGCTGTAATATACAGGTACATCTTATTGGATTTTAAAAGCGTTTAGCACGATTTTTATGTGCCAACTTCACATATATCACGCTAATTACTCACGTGGCCACTGACCACACCTGTTGGTACGTACTCATTCGCAGTGCATTTAACTCGTCCGAAATTTTATTTTCGGCGGCCGACACTCAAATAGCCGGAATTTGGCTCCCCGACGCATCGAAAATATTTACCGATAAGTCCACTCTTTGTTGTCTTGCTGTCCTTCTGTTCGGTCAGATTATTTTTAATTTGGTCATTAACTTGTCACTGTCGACTTAGTACAATGGGCCAATGATGTTCATTATTTTAAGCTTTGCTTTTATTTCTATGGACATTAATAAAGTACTCGTATGGGCATTGCTTGCATATTACACTATATAATTGTAACACTCTTTTTTGACTTCCTGCTTTTCAATACGAATCTTCTCTCAGAATAATAATATTTAGGTTACTGTATATTGTATTACAAAATAAATGAAGAATTCAAATTTCTAATTAATTTAAAATGTTACATATGACGGAAAGTGACATTGCAAAGCTTAAATTTTGTAAAATAGACTTCAAATTGATTAATTTCCTACAAGCTATTGGGATATGGTTTGGTATAAAATATGATTTTTGGCACAGATTTGAGAATAAACTGTAGCATTTAAAAAACCGAAAATAAAAGCAATTGAAAACCTAACCACAAGATTCGTCACAAAGGAACCTTTTTTTAAATAAATTTGTAGCTACTCATAATACTCACCGCACCTCAATATTATCATAATCCATACAAATTACTTAACATTCACACTACACTAACGGCGTCCTCAAAATGCAGATGACCTTTTAATCCGCAGATTTACCTTCACGATCTTATATGAAACATTTAATGAAAATATTTCAGCAACAATAGGATAAGTTGCCAAAGGATTAGATGAGGCGAATTGAGAAATTTCGCCTCGTACCGTGAATAGACGTCCTAAGGCGATTTACTGCGGATTACCAAATGTAGAGCGCGCATACAAAAACTCTTAAAGAGCACTGATCATTTTATATTAATATATAGGTATTAAGTTTCATATTGTGAGATAGTATTGTATGGGGTTGTATAGACGTTTCAATTTTGTGCCTAGTAAATAACTTTTCTTTATAATATGTATGTGTACAGAGCTACGTTTATTAAAAGAAACATTTCTTTTTATATAAGTGAATATACTCTTATATTTTTGGGAAGTACCACTCATTAATAAATCAATCGATTTAATAGGTTTTTTTCAATAATCGATTATATTTCTAGATTATAAATTAATTTATTAACAATGAAATTTCCTTGACGCAACACCTATTACACTATCTTGTAATTAATTAATTACAGTTCTCGAAAATTATTTCTATTTGAAAATAGATTTATATTTTGTATGTAAAGCCCTTTCATTTCTATATCCAAATATCTTAACATAATTTTTTAGAAAACATTATAAAAATACATATGATAAAATTTCCTTGTCCATTTGTTTTGCAGATATTATTAACATTGATTGGTCATTTTGATCATGACTAGTAACTAGCGGCCAGCGTGAACAGACATACCTGGAACCTATTCCTTCATAAATCTTATAATCACATTAGTGGTAAATGATAAACCCATAAAATTTTACCGAATAGCAGAACAATCTACCTTCATTTATATACCACAAATTCATTTCGTTCTCAAACAAATAAAGTCCATGCGATTCTGGCACTTAATTCGATGTGACACTACACGTGCTGTAGTAAAAAAAATAGTATAGTTTCTTCATCCGTACGACAAGGAGCACGAGACTGTCTGTATGTCTATTCTAATTGAACCCGGACACCTGGTCCGCGGTACAATGCGAATCGAAGCGAATGATCGATCGAGTCTTTTAGCACGCACCATCGGTCAACAGAGATTTGCGCAAAATCGATACCGGGGACTCGAGTGATGCAAAGATCTATCGGCGTCTATATCGATTGTTTTCATAAAATGATCGTAACATGCCAGTACATAATTGATAATTCATCATCATCGATAATTTATCACCATCATGATGCAAAGATCTATCGGTGATCGATTGTTTTATAAAATCATCGTTATATCATTATGACAGTACACAATTGATAATTAATTGTACCTAATCAATTATAAAATATAAATTCTAAAGTATTGTTTTTAAATGCCAACATGCAAATTTGTAGCCAACATACATTTTGTTTTCTTTTTAAACTGTAATTATTTTGTACAATTGATGATGAGAAATTATTTTACGGAATGGTAAACTTTTTATTAACAACAAAAATAGTTCATCGATTATCGGCATTCATGGACTCTCGCCATCTCTTACAACGGTGACAACTTTAACACGTATTATTGACCCGATGATCAATGATCCACGGGTATTTGGATCAATAAAATTATGCAAAATCATCGTTCGTATTGTTGTTGGTATTGACCTTTTTACTTGATCGCGAGAAATATTGGGCCTTACGCAGTAATCGGCGTTGCGAGCGGGCCCATTGTTGCGGGTAGATGCACGCTGCGTCATTGTATTAACGGTTATTTTTATATGTAATAATAATACGCACTATCTTGAATAAAATATTTATAATATCTGTATTGAACTGCAGTAACAGCGGAAATTACAATTGTCGATAACAGTAGTAAAAATTAAATAAATTATAAATAAATTGTAGATTATTGTAATGTTTATTTTTAACTATTCAACACTCTGTCACGCCTAAGAAAAGTAGGGATAAATATCTATTTATGACTTACCACTTCGTCTCATTTCGATATGCACCTTCCATAAAATGCTATAATAACTTCAGGCATAACGACATAAAAAATATTTTCATTATCTCATGTAAAAGTTATACTGTTTGCTATAAAGGTGTTAAAATGTGACTTTTGTTTTTCTTCTTTAGTTATGCAACGTTTAATGATATAATTATAATAATGTTTACTTATTATATATTCTTCTTGTTGCTGACTGAGAGATCCTGGGATCGATCCCCGTGTCGGATACAATTAGATTTTTCTAATTTGAAATTTTTACGAGTAGCTTGGTGTCTGGATCTGTGCCTGGTGTAAGGCAAGGGGCTTACCTCTTATTCCATTATGTTACTTATAACATAAGTGAATCGTGGAAAACAAACTTTATATTATGTTATGTCTATTATAATAGTCTTGGACAGTAAATATAATAACAAATATCTAAGGAACCGTCTCACGGAACAAAATACACTGAAGTGAAAGAACTCAAAGATACATAATTTTTTTAGTCCTTACTGTTATTGACAGCAGATATTAAATCATATTTATTTTAAATATACATACGTAACTGGTAAAAGGTGAGAGTGTACTACACTCCTCTGCCTACCTCTTCGGGCATTACAGGAGTGATGTTACGATACGTACAATATTTATACAATATCAACAATAATAATAATTTGACTATTTGAATTCTTCTAATAACTGCAAAATTACTGATGCGACATTCACAACTGTAGTTTGGTTTGAATTAAAAAGACGATAGTTAAATAAAAAGGAGGCTATCAACAGTAAACGTTAATTAAAGCCGAAGTATAAATAAAGTGGTTCGTTCAACAATTTTGCAAGTGCATCACGTACCGAGCGGTCACCTGGCGCGCGGCCAGCGAAAAATATACATAAAAAACACGCGTATATAAATACGCGTCTGTTTGTCCGTCGACGGTCATCGGCTCGGGCAATACACGGACAAGCATTCGCATTACTCATGCACAAATAAGTACAGACAGACAAACAGCAGCTCAAAGTGCACTCGCGGACACTTATATCCGAATAAATTACATCTATATTGCACGTCGCTTCCAGACACTCGTGAACTTCTTGCACATCTTTTTCTACAAAATGAAATTCTAAAATTTCGCGAAGATACGAACGTTTAAGTTGAAAACGAAGTCATTGAAACAAATTCAAAATAACATAAACGGAAGTGCCAACTGAGGTGTAAAATATAAAATGCTAACAAAAAACAGAACTATTTTCATTCGGTATTCAGAAAGCATATATTATTAATTTTTAGGTCAGCGCACACACCGGTCCGACTGCTCTCTTCCCACTCGAAACTTAAAACAAGAGAACACGATACCGACAACAAAAAGATGAAAAAGCCATCCAACTTCTCGGCTTTCAAATCAAACACGACCGATCGGCCAATATTTGCTCCCTCATACATTGTTTGACCAAACTTTTCGCACCCGAATCACAGTTAACGGGACCCTTGTTGCCCAATAAAAATAACCAACAGGTCCGGTCCGGATATCGGGAATTTTCCTCGCCCTCAAAAAATTCTTAACGACCACACTACTTAAAACGCGGCCAATCAAAACTAATCCCTATGGCATCGCAATAAGTCTACAACGTTCGCATGGAATGTGTCTCTGGCTATTCACTCCCTTTCTAAGTGATTTAGCCCATATGTTGAAAACAAGTGAACTGGCTTCTTAACGCGCTGGACGCCCCAAATTGAGTGGATTCGAGGGTGCAAAATGGGTGTTTATTGGAATTTCCTATGGGTGAATTTCACACGTAGTTGTGGCCAGGGGTCGATCGCGATTTATGTGATAAAAGGAAATTCTTCATAAAAGTAGAATGGGTTGGAAATTTTTACACTCAACATCACTTATGCCAACTGGCCGTCATATCTTTTTAAGACGGTTCTTTGGTTATTTTAATTGTTTTCGCCGGTTTCTAACTACTTTTTTTTCGTAACCACTTCTTGATAGAGACAGTAAAAACAAGTAGCACGTAGTGAAAAAGAATTTGGTTACTTGAACGTTAATTAATGAATCCATCAAAAAACCTATTGCAGTAGTGAAGTATGTAATCACATAAATTTGTAGCAGTCCTTGTATTTAAACATATTGCATACTGCATAAAATATTTTAAAAATCAAAAGAAAATGCACGTTTATACTAGGTTTAGTATTAGGAAAAGGTCTTTAAAAAAATACTGAAAGATTAATATTCATTTCAGTCGCAATATCCTCGACCGGATATGTGATCACTTGGGCGAAACAGCTTGACCGCGAGTGCGATTGACCCCTCGTGTCCCTTCAATCATTCATAAGCTGTTTCACAGGGGTGGCTTTTAGGATTCCTTGTGAAAATGACAAGGGATGTTGGGGAAATATCTTACTCGCCTTTTTGGTTTATCCACGACATTAGGTACAATCAATTTTAGGCTCCTTATTTAATATATTTCAAATCATTACCATTTCATTTTTAAGTTTCGTACGAAACTTAATGCTGAAAGTGGCAGGCCCTTAATCAGTTTGCAGCTGAAGATGGACCAAAGCTTCATCTATTTCTGCCACTAAGCAGCACTAGTACATTTATTTCACTTCGAGCTAGTAGAAGGTATGTTCGGTACATATTCGAAGTCATGCGGCGATGCCATCCTCAGAAGTAACAAAGCGTGTGATGGATGCGGATTCTACATGCCTTCAGACAGTGGGAAACTGGTTAAAAAAATGTATGTAATTTAAACACATATTGTCAAAAAGGAATAATCGTATTTTTTATTTTCAAGCATTTTAGATGAAATCATTTCCTTTATTATTCCTTTGCGTTCCTTGAGTTTACATGAAGTACTGCAACTAGAAAAAGTGTTTCTGATAAGTTTTAAGAGGCGACTGTAATTAGGCCAAGTGTTTTAGTATGTTGTAGTATAATAAATTCATCTTAAATGTTAATATCAATTGGACACCAAAACAAAAACCAAACAAATCCATTAAACGAAATTTATTAGAGAAAAAATACCGCATTTAATATAAACATTTACAAATAACAATACCGTTACTCATTGAACGAAAATTTCAAATTACAAAACTAACATTTTAAATAACTGAAGCGATATACAAAACTGATCCTTATGTAAAAATAGGCAACGAGCCTAAATTGTATAATACAAAAATTAACATGGCGTGTTTTTGGTTCTAACATGTGAAGCAGATTGCAGATCAAGCGAGGACTAGGTGACGAGAACTTGGCTATACACTGCCGTGCACTTTCACGAGGTTAATCACACAAACGCCACCTTAACTACAGTCTGAAGGACCAGTAAGATCGTCACAAAGAATAGAACAGAAGTTGGTATCGATTTTGTGGTTTTATTAGCGGCCAGGGCCCTCGGAGCTATGAGGGGCATCGCGAAAACCTGGCTGTTGCAGCGATTCAACTGGAAAGGAAGAAAAATGATACAACGACAGCTCATACTAACTGGCACAATAAAACTTCGAAATAAGCTTGAAGGATTCATAACAATAATTAATAAAAAAGAAAAGCAACATTGAATATTTCTTTCAAAAGCCATCACTTTTGACAGATAAAAAACCGAAACTTCATCGTCAGTTATGGAAACACCTTGATAATCGTGTGTGTTGTGTCACAAAATATATTCGTTTATATATTCTAGTTACGAATCATGACGTTTATTATCAGCCTTTCCCATTTCACGTCGGATGCTAAATAAAGTAAAAACAGTTTTACCTTACACTTAACCTAAATATTCATTTTAAGATCAAAATACTAACTTACGGGCTTAACATTAGGCTACACCTAAGTCATTTTATCATTAAAATATTGAAAATTCGCGGACGAATTTCTAGAATCACGAGCAAGAGCGAGAGAACTGACTTTCTGTAAATGTTACATTTATGTATGTATATATCATTTACATCACAGCAAGTAGTCTCCGGTGTGCCCACGCACCCAGACCGGCAGCCGCGCACCACTGCCTCCAAGTTAGAGCTTTTCGATATCACCGTCATAAAACACTTGTCATCCATGCTGTGACATGTCATTGTATGCACCCTGAAAGGGATAAGTTTATGAAACATACATTTACAAAAAAAAAACGAAGTTCGTAATCAAAGAAGAGAAACCAAAATAATTACATTCAAACACGAACACCACTGATAAGGGATATAAATAATTATATTGCAGAATATACGATATATACGATACGATATACGATATCATATTGCCAGTTGATATGATTGACAGTTGTCATGAGGAACTTCCTAAATTCCTAAATAAACAAGTCATCAACTATAAACAATAGTACAACACTGTAATTGATAACATTAGTTCCTTAATCTGAAATAGAGTAGCTTTTGTTCTCTACTTATTCTTCCTTCACACAATTTCGGTACAGATTCCCGTTATAAATACCTGTATTTAGACGGGTCCAAACATGATTTAATGGGCGTATCAGCTTTGTAAGCGCAAACGTAACACTCTAGCGGTCGCTTCGCGGTAGTTCTGGTTAAGGGAAGCGTCTTCGGCGTGGGTATGAAAGTCGATCGTACCCGTCCCGGCTCCATGTCAGGTTTCTCAGCTGCCGGTTCCTCGGCGTCATCATCGTCATCGCTCTCATTGTCAACACCGTCATCATCAGAGTTTCTAAAATAAACAATGTCTTTGTAATTATTTACGTAAAAAAAATGTTACATCAATTGTAATTAACTATATTTAAAAGATTTAAAAAATAATCATAATCTACAATATCTTTTCTTTATTTCAAAATTTCAAAATATTATTCCCGTTAAATTTACATCACGTGTACATTATTATACATTGGCGCAAACGAAGACCGTTGCTGCGATATTTAATTATCATAATATATTGCTATATAATCATTCTTGATTTTATGTATGCGAAAACTTACTCATCGTCATCTTCCTCGTCCATTTTACCACCAATCCTGGCCGGAAGGAGCAGCAACATTGCCAACAAAAACGCACACCTCCACCTCACCATCGCATCAAACAATTACAAGATTATATTATGTTATTTCAATATTACAACCGCTTACACGTTAGATTTATCATTTTAAGTCCAAAATCTTTAATCTTTCTTCCTGTTGTTCAATCAAGTGTGTTTTTATATGACAGATTAGACGACTGCGCTTTCGTGTTTGGAATGCTACGATTGTTTTCTTCTGGCACGTCAACCTCTGTCTAATTTTAATGATGCCTTTTTGCTAAGTACGTTTTGGTATAAAAATATAAGTTAAAGATATGTAGGCTAAATGCCGGAAACATATGCATAATTTTGTTGTAAAAATAAATGACATCAAACTAACTCTGACTAACTATCAAACTCTAATAAGAAGTCAATGTATTGTACCTGACAATACATGAACATAATACATTACTATTTCAATGATCAAATACAAGATAATTCGCGCGAAGAATTTCATAAGTTTCAACGGATAGTAAAACATAGTACGAATATTCTATGAGAAGCCGGAGATCACGGCATTGTGAACATATATCACACATGTGCACACTCGAGGCATCTTCATGTGTGTTTTAGAACTAGCTACTCGCGGATAGATGGCGCGCATTTTAGTAAGAAATTTACACGAATAACATATTTTTTTCAATACTGTGTATTAGCGCTGATATCCTCTAATAATTTAATAGGAATAACATCAATTTGCAGTGTTAAATATTTTACTGAATAAGATAGACATGCTGCTTGAGGGGTAAAGAAAAAAATGCAACTAAATAATATCCTGTTAAAACCAATAACTAAAACAAATAATATAAATTATTCTATGTACACTATTTTACATTTTAAGTCATCACAAAAAATTAATATCAATTAGAATTGGTAGCGTATTCCTTTTAAAGTGTGAAAGATGAAAAATTTGTAATCTAATTAGAAAAGCACAATAATATAATAGAATTCTATCTAACTTATATATTCAGTCACACATGTATTCTAATTAGTAAAAATTAAATAAACCTAACTCAAATAATTAGCTTTACTGCCTGACAAACAGAAAAAAATTGAACTGTGAAAAACAGAAAAAAATTGAATTAATTTTGAATTTTATAACTACTTATATCAGTTACATGCCATTTCTATTCCAAACTAGTTAGCATTCTCTCCCCATAGTTGGGTCAAGGTAGTGTTCCACTAACGAAGAATTACCAACCTGTCTGTAAAAAGCTTTATGTCAATGACGTTCTCGGGACTAACTAGGCAATGTCAAGTATAAATCTAAAAAAATACGTAATGTCAAGTCTGTAATCCCCGAAGAGGTAGGCAGAGGAGCGTAGTACACTCCCACGCTTCACCAGTTACGTTTACGATCCAATATGCAATAGGTGGTAATTCTATTGCGATACATCGGACACATGAGAGGGTTAAGGCCATAGTCTACCGCGCTGGCCAAGTGCGGGTTGGCAGACTTCACACACCTTAGAA
>DVOY01000024.1:0-18273 GCA_018237585.1 Apyrrothrix maculosa | reverse complement strand
AATTAATAAAGTGTGTTCCTGCGACTTAATCGGTATATTTTATTTCCATCGAGTCCCGGCTCGTAACAATATGAATCTTAAGATACTCTTAATAATAATATTCGCCAAGTTAACTGGTGAATGTTCGTTATTTATTCTTTGGTTAGCCTGTTAAAGTTACGTTTGAATTTAACTGTCGAGTAATATTCAATTCATTGTTGTTTGTCGAAAGAACCTTTCTAAAAGAACTCACTTAAATATGATCATGATTAATGATTGATAATTTTATTTCGAAATAATTACGTTAAACTAGTTCGTTATTTATTCTTTGGTTAGCCTGTTAAAGTTACGTTTGAATTTAACTGTCGAGTAATATTCAATTCATTGCTGTTTGTCGAAAGAACCTTTCTAAAAGAACTCACTTAAATATGATCATGATTAATGATTGATAATTTTATTTCGAAATAATTACGTTAAACTAGTTCGTTATTTATTCTTTGGTTAGCCTGTTAAAGTTACGTTTGAATTTAACTGTCGAGTAATATTCAATTCATTGCTGTTTGTCGAAAGAACCTTTCTAAAAGAACTCACTTAAATATGATTATGATTAATGATTGATAATTTGATTTCGAAATAATTACGTTAAACTAGTTTTTTTCTAATATAGTCATGCGATGTACCTTGTAATATTCTTCGGAATTCGGACATTTACAGTGACTCAGCAGTATTAAGGATTCAAATGTATGTATTAAAATATAAATATATATCAAAACCGAAATAAAGCAATGTATCCATCCCTTTGTTTGATGACATCAAGCATAAATTCCATTAAGTCTACATCTATTTGGCTATAAAAATACTACAATTTATTAGCACGCAACATACCAGTTTACTGATGTCTTGATTTACAGATGATTTTACGACGACAGCGTGTTATAGAGCAATTTGTTAGAATTTACTTTTTATTTAATAACATAACATCACGGCTGTAATCTCAGAATAGGTAGGCATAGGAGTGTAGTACACTTCCACGTATCGACAGTTATGTTTACGTCCCGTTATGGAATAGGTGGTGAATCTATTGCCGTACACCGGGCACGAATTCAGACTCCGAACCACTACTAGACATTTCTACTAGAAAATCTAAGTTATAAAAATCCAACAGTACCATACCCGGGATTTGAACTCAGGACCTCTCGATCGCTAGTCGCGCTCGCAACTAACACGACCAACGATAAATATTTTTATTTAATACTTACTTGATAAATCATCTATAGCAATTACTATTCATATATTTGTATGAACTAGTCCATGACAATATGTTTTCAGTACCTAGCGTAACCTCCAAAACTAACTCATGTATTCCATCTCGTATAAATTACACATGACCAAAACTCTACCTTGTAACTAAATGGTGCCCAAAGCTAGCGCCGCTCACGCCTCGTCACCTGCAACCTGTAAACACTACATTCGCTGGAGTGGAGGGGACAGGTGTCGTGTGCAAAGAGCGTCGCGGAAACAACAGAAAGGTTAATGAGAACCCCCCTCTCCACCCCCGCCCATCTCGCCCCGTCCGCTCCGCGACTCGCGACTAATTTGTTTATCGCCCTCGGAACGACGCGGGCCGCTTGCTCTGCTTCGTTTAACACTTGTAAATGTCACGCGTTGACATAATGATTCCTGTTTTCTATCACTAGTAAGAGTTAGGGTTAGGATAATAAGCTGATATACAACTCTGAATAAAGTACTTGTTTTTACCTTATTGTACAATTCTATTAGTCTGTGAAACCGGCGCGTGTTTGAATCGAGTAATGTATATAGAAAAAGCATGTCCGGTTTGGAAGCATAGAGATATTTCGCTCTCGGTGCTCTCTGTCTACCTTGTAAGGGACCCGGCGTGATGGTGTAATGATAATTGTAAACATTACCGACCTTTAACGTTCACTCAATGAAGTAGTTGACGGCTCGCTAATACATATTCGTACAAATGAAATATAAACGGGCAAACCATTACTGTAGGGCGCAGTTACAAAAAATTCGTACGTGCGCTAAAAGTACTTACGAGAAACAGTAATAGGCACGTTTTTTACTGGCGTCCGAGTGAAAAGGACCCAAAAACTTTCCCATAATGGCGGTCGACGTGACGTGAATCTGGAACAGAATCACGTCGGAAAGACATCCCCATTGCAAGTTCAAGGTCGACTTGTAAATTTTTTCCGACTGTATATTTTACCATTAACCTCACCTTTCCAATTCGCAGAGACTTTAATTTGAGTGCGCTTCGATTTTTCTACGTGACCGAAATCCGCTATAACTATTACGATAATAAAATTTTGTGCTATATTTTTGCCATTCAATTAAAACTTATTTTAGGTTATAGGCTAATGTCGAAACGTTATTTACTCTTTTTCTAAAAGATGCAGTCTACAGAGTATACTCGCGACCGGCAGTATAACGTTAGTTAAACGTTACCGTTAATTAATAGTCTGCAGTTGGAACAGAACCGGCGTTTCTTAACACGTAATCTACGCTAGTGACCTATATTTTGTTGTGATATCGCTCCCTACACGCGCGCACACCAACAAACACACGCTCACATGCATACAGATACGCATAAACCCACATACCACATAAACCGCTTAAGGTCAGTTTAGTAGAAATGACGTTCTTCGCGGTGAGATGTCCAATAGTTGCATTCCACAATTTCTCTAGAGCTGGCCGGTATTTACGAGATATTTAATTAGTTTTAGGCAACTATCGCGTCGCGCCCGGCGCGCTCTGTCGGCTGTCAGGCCGTTCCGCTGCACTGCTAATGCAAATTGCTTTGGTCTTTTGAAAATAAACGACTGCAGGCTGATCGTCGCGCACTCTGGCTAAGTTGGTACTAACCGGGTGCTATCTGATGAAGACGAACTCTTTCTGATTAAAGTTTTTGCTTTATTTCTCAATAAAACGGCATGTTACGTAAATGGTACGTGAAACGGTAAAGGAATAATGTTTTATTACAACATAATGGCGCCAATAAATCACAGATATCAATATGGCGGGCAGGTTACGTGCATCAGATCTGTATAATGCAAAAACCACACGATACGTGATTTATGTCCATTATATTGATAAAGTGGTCGCGATACTAGTAAAATATGGCTACCGTCGTAGTATATTTTGTGATTGAATTGGCTTTTTGGCGTTACGACAGACAAGGTCGTAACACATTAGCATAACGATGTTTAGTCGTTGCTCCTACCGTACTGATGTTCTAGGTAAACGTAGCTGGCCAGGAGTTCTAAGAAATACGTGAACTATACACTAATTAATTAATCTACAATCTTTGTAATGTACCTTTGATGCGTACTGTCGTCGCGCTCGCTGTGATAGTTTTATTTGATTAACAGAAACAGTTTATGACTTTATATTCTGTTTCAATTTAATTACTCCCCTACTTCATTTGCCGCCCCCCATTTCATTATTTCCACCTTCCTCCTCAAATAATACTGCGCAGATCCGCGTTCCCTTGAAGTCCACAGTCAGATCTTGTTACATCCTGTTCTTTGTAAAAGTGAACTCTATTCAACCGGTTATATTTGGTTCTAGCGCGAAGCAATACTTAACACATCAACTTCGATCAATTTAAATTACGTTTTCTTAAACTTTGTTAGTGTCAACAAATTATTACGTTAATATCATGTTATTCCTCATCGTTTATGGGGCAGGCAGAGAGCAGCGTATGCAAAATATCTGTATCCTTACAGATCTAAAGTAGTACTTCTACATTCATTACTGGCTTCATGCACCTGCGCCGGTATCGGAGCCTTCCTAATCCCCCATCAGCTAGCATTCAAGTATAATTTATGAATATAGTCCAGTTTCATTGAACTTGTACTTTGATATGCACATAGTCACGTCTCTAGGGAATTGTTAGCGTTGTAGCTCGATTGTGTTCTGACGCTTATCGAGCTTTGTGGGCTGATCGGTCCATGGAGACTTGTAAACGCGAGATATTCTTTTATAGTTATATTTGGTTTTAAGCGGCGTGATTTCTTTAGCGAAGGGATATAGTAGTTATATACGTACCAAACAGGTATTTGCAATGATTTTTAATGATATTTTTTACAACTGTCATAATGTTTCTAAAAGTTCCTTTCGGTCGCATTATTATTAAGAACGAATGAATACATTATTAATTAATAATAAATTATTAATATATAAATAATTATAGATAATTTAAATATTAACGTAAATTTCAAATGAATTAGTTCAAGTTGTTTTGTATATTGGTGAATAATTCAAGTCGGTTGGAATATATATACGTACGTGTGTTATGTCAATGAAACTGGCAGTGCGATTTTCATTCGGAATGATAAGTAAAACTGTTACGTAATCTTAAATATATGCGTACATTACAAAGTTAGGTGTCGTCCGAACCATCATGATTTCTCCAAAGGCTTTTTAGCCGCTGTGTCAACTCCCAAAACCTCCCTGGGGCTCATCAGGCAACATTATCACAAGGATATTCCGTCTATTTTTTTGGAGAATATTCTTTGCACTTATACTGCTCTTAGTCCCAGTGTTTGATACATCCTTAGATATGATAATGCTTTTTGTGTTGACATCACATGTTCGCTTTCAACGCAAGAGCGATGTAAGATGTAGTACTAAAATAGTTCTAGCTGTTCTAATTAGTGCCCAAAAAAGTGAGTACATTATACCTACATTAAGTTTTTAATGCTTGTGGATAATTCTATGAAAAAAATTACAGTTTAAATTTAATGGAAAATTCATTTTCTGACACGTGCAAAAGGCAAGCTTTTTGCAGGAGGGCTATGCTTAGTATTTCGGTAATGGTGCTAGGCTAAAGTCATTGCAACTGCTGCTAATTAAATGCTCAGAAAGTTAGTACATTATACTCAAAACAAATTTTAAGATATTGTGGATATTTTTACCTCTGGATGACTGCTTCGTAGGTCGAATGGTTGCAAGCGCGACTGCTGGCCGAGAGGTCCTGGGTACAAATTGCCATGTCGAGTATTATTGGATTTTCCTAACTTAGATTTCTAGTAGAAATTTCTAGTAGTGGCTAGGAGCCGGTGTATGGCAATAGGATCACCCCATTTCATAGTGGGACGTAAACGTAACTGGTGACTCGTGGCAGTGAGCTAAAGTCCTCTACCTATCGTACCTCTTTGGGCATGATACGTCTTGATGTTACGTGGATATTGTTCTAAAAGAAAACGACGGAATAATTGTAATAATTGTAATAATATAAAAACAATACGAACGACGAGAGTGGATTTGTTGATCTTATAGAAGATTCATTTTCCTGACACTTATCTCGGAAAGGACAAGCTGTGGAATAACATAATATATTTTAATTATAATGAACAATAATAAATATAAATTTTGAGACACGTCCACATTCTGTTACCTGATTACAGTCTAAGCCGAGCCTATTCTGAGATACTACATAATTATATAAATTTAAATATGTACTCACATTTTTTTTTACACCGAAACACCGAAAAAATACTTGCTCGCTCATCACACGAGTGTTTGTCTCTGGTGGGAATTGAACCCAGGCCTCCCAACTTAACGATTAGGTTTACTTACGATTGAACTAAGGGGGCAGTCAAATGGTATATAAATGAGCTTTATGGAAAGGATAGTGAAATACGACGTAATTTATAGTTTACGATATCGAATCGACGATACGACAACGCGGCCGCGCCTTCAAACTTTACGAACATTGCTTCGTTTCAGTTAGTATAAGCTTTTATGACAAATATGCTACACGTCTTTGGGGTCAGTTTTCATAGTGCCGATTCCTTACAATCCTTTTTATGTGAAACATGTTTTGATAAATAGTGCAATGATAAAAAAAGATATAGAAAATCTAAAATTAAGTTACAATGTAAATTTAATGTTTATTTCTATTAAGTATTACAATTTAAATGCAACATAATATTACTAAATATGCGACTGGAAACAAAATTAAGATCTATTTAATATCTTTGATATATCCAATTGGTACTCCTAAGTCGACTTACATCATTATAGATGTCACCAATGGAAATCTGATCAATATACACTAATTTTAATTAGGAAGAAAAAATATACGGATTTATTATCTATTACTATCATTAATTCACATGTAAATGTTTCAAATTGTGTCGTGAAATAACGTTTAAGACGACAGTTTATTAGTGTCAGTACCAGAAATACGGGTAACGGAGGTGTCTTACGTGACACTAAAGCAAAACGCTCGACTACCTACATATAAAACAAATACAGAAATTTATTTCATTTAACGAGAGTTTTCATTGGAACCCAACAATTACTTCGAATTACACAGGTTTGCATCATCGAAGGTTTGGATTATGAAGAGTCGACTGTACAATGGTCATTGCGATAGGCGCAGTCTGACTATCACAATTTTGCTTTTTTGTGACTGCCACTAATAATAGGTTATTAAGATTGTCATCATGCACACCGTATGACTGACATATTAAGAATCTTAAAGTTTTATGTATGTGTATGTGCTGTTAATGTACTACTCATTTTTTATTTAAATCACTGTTCCTGTACAACAAGAGCTTCACACGTAAATTTAGGGAAATCCTCGATTTGGCCTTTCAAAAATCGCGTTCACGCTTGCTTTTTTGCTGTAAAATCGTTCTGTATAAACATGAAGCAACAGAACAATACATTGTGCTGAAAACTTTGTAATATTTAATCCCGTCGGTGTTTTTCTAAGTGAATAATGTTCAAAGTGTCCGCTAACTAAGCCGCGGATGCAAATTGTGAACGAGTATAATTTAGAGTGTTTACATTAATGAAGCGTTGTGTCGTGCCGGAGGCGCCGGCGCGCGGATAACTGCACTTTATGAACTTGGCTCAGCGAGCGCCGCGCCACAGCGCAGCAACTGCATCCGAACCAGCTTTTTTAATCCTCGTTACCATTAAACTCGTTGCCTAGTTGCTCTGGTAATTGTAAGAGCGACTGCTGAACAAGAGGTCCTGAGTTCGATCCCGGATCGGGCAAAGTATCATCGGTTTTTATTGACTTGAAATTAATAGTAATAGTCTACATTTGTGGTCGATGTATGTCTACATTGCTCTAGTTACCCCGTCGAGGAAATACAGGCGTAATGTTATCTTACCATTACATATTACAGATCGTAATTCACTCATATTGGAATTATTTTGATTGCCATCAAATCAAATTTTATGCCAATCGTCGCGGTTTTCGCAATATTAAAATTATTATTATATGGTCGCGCCAGTTCCAATACTAGGTAGGCAGACAGCACCGAGTTCTAACAATCTCTATACATACCTGGTATACTTTTTCTATATTGATAACTTTTTTATACATGCTTGCCAGTTTTGAGACTTCTGACTACTCATCAACCTGCATTCGATCTATTTGGTCAAGATAAACAAGATATGTTCAAATTATATGAAGTCGATTAATTAAACGTGTAATATGAAAATTTGCATATACTTCTGTAGTTGAACAACCATGGAGAGTATTTATACGTCGTCCATAAAATATACAGGATGCGAATTAATGGTAAGATGGATCCTGAAAAATAGTCTTCGACAATTCGACGTGTTAGGAATTTAGGCAGGTCACGAGCTTGAAATATGGTAACGTTCTCTCGCTATGAATTATTCACGGGCCGGAGTACGAGGTGTCTTGTACCCGTTTCACTACAAGTTGTGCCTTGTTCAAGGTCAACCTACTAGTGTTAGTAACGCCTTACTGAGATAGGTATGAACTTCAGTTATGACTGCGCATTATTTAGCGTAATAATAATATATGGAGTATTTATATTAATTAACCATAGCATAACATCACGCCTGTATTGCTGCAAAGGGGTAGGCAGTGGAGTGCTCCTATTTCTAAAACATCATTTCCATACGGTTTTATATACTTCGGTACAATTAAATTTCAGTCATAATATTGTATACAGTTCTGTACGCAGTTTTAATTATTCTTTAATGTTTTAAATAATATAGTGTAAGGCGTAATAAGTAACTTAACACCGGGCTATAATATTGCATTAATCGACACACACAGTGAGCTACAAACAATCTACTTGCAAATGTCTTTCCCGCAGTCGCGAGAAACGTGAGGGATATTCCACCACGCTGCTCCAGTCCATTGTCCAAGGGTTTTAATCACCTCTTGGCATTCCGATGAAGTTTAAAGTCGATGTTAATCAGTAGTTATAATTAGGTGGCAATTGATAAAAAATGGGACGGACCGCTAACGTGTCCTTTAAACTTCCAAAAAGCTTATGGTGTTTTCCACAGTCACTCATCCGAGAGACGAACTTCAATTAATAGACCGCTAGCAATGTATAACCGCTACAAGACTACGAGCACTTTATAAAACTTTTGATGTTACATAAAACTTTTTTCATTTAGTATAAATCATATAAAAGGATCTCTCCTGTACGTCCTGGGTTTAAAGCTTGGAAATTGAATTTCAAAAGCACAATGTGTAGTGTTGGCCATGGTATACATAGTGCCGCAGATACAGTGCAGTGCCTTAGTGTAATATGTATTAGAGAAGACGAATTTGTATGCATTAAGATCTATATTCATATTTTGTATAAACTCATAGTATATATTTACGGCATATGTAATATATGTATTCATTTAGATAATTTTAGTTTTATTACTGCCTCGTTGGTCGTGTTGCTTGCAGGTATGACTGCCGATCGAGAGAGGTCCTGGGTTCAAATCCCGTGTTGAGTACTATTAGATTTTTCTAAAAATTAGAATTCCTAGTAGTGGTTCGGAGTCTGGATATGTGCCCGGTGTATGGCAATAGACTCACCACCTATTCCATATTGGGACGTAAACGTAACTGATGAAACGTGAGAGTGTACTACACACCTCTGCCTATCTCTTCGGGGATTACAGGCGTGATGTAACGTTTTATTTTTATATTGACTTTATTGCTCCAATGTTCTCAGTATGCACTTATTATGCAATGACTAACTGCATTGTGGTTCTGGTTTTAATTGCCACGACAAATCGGACATAGACTTACATATCTCAATATACATTTTAACGCTTCTACGCTGATAACCTTATGAAAATATGTACGCGCTTGATAGTTAATTATATCAGGCGTAAATTTCTGGAGATCGTTTGGTAATAAATTAATTTTGTATTAGTTAGTGTATTAAGATGCGTTGGAGGTTGTTCTTATACTAGACCTCATCTTTACGGCGTTGACGAGAACATCTCAGTTTTACAGTTGAGTAATAATTAATTCTTGTATTAAATAGACGATCAGTTTGTGTACTATAGCATCGTAGTTAAGTTGACTGTTTACCTAGACACGGGTAAATACCCCAATCGCCGACGCGCACCAGCGTACACGGAGACGAGTTGGAAAAAGTTGGAAGAAGCTTTGCCCAGCGGTCGCCAACTCGCATGCCTAGCGTACGGCTCTTGCACAAAAATGTCCTATGCACGTGCACAAGGGCTTTCATAAGGGGAGGCCAATGTATGGAGTAGACTGAAACAGGCTGATGTTGACGATGTTAAGCGGTGTGGTTTGTTGCAGGTGCGATGCGGTGGGCACGGGGGCGGGCGGCGCGCGTGCTTCGTATGATGGCGCTGGTGCTGGCCGCGCTGCCCCGCCCCGCCACTGCGCCACCCGCACCCCCCGCCCGCGCCGCGCACCCCGCCCCCGCGCGGCCCTGCGCCTCCAACGCGCTCTGCGTCTGCCGCGACGACCACCTCGCCTGCGACTACGTCCCATTCCACAGGTTCCCTGATACAGGTATATGTAAATATTTAAATGTCACTAGTAGGTTTACCTCTGCTTACCTCTTCGGGGATTATAGGCGTGATATTACGATAGGCTTAATTTTGATGTGGATTAACTTGTAACCCACTATCGTAACAAGTAGTACTACTTTATATGGCAGTACCGAGTGGGGATTGTGTTTAAAGGCGGACATGGTAATAGACAAAATGAATAATCTTTTAATACGAGTACTCGAAAGCGTGTACGACATAAATATTTTTCTGTCCTTTCTATTAAGTTTCATCTTGGTTCAAAAAACGTCTATATTAAACGTCTGAATGAATTCGAAACATTTAAGAGAGGTGTTAACGAGTTAGACCGCCAATAAGGAGTCTTAACATAAAGGAGAAGATCAACAAGAGTTTGTAATATAATCTCTCACTATGTGCGCGTCGATTATAGAATTGGTACTTGGTATTCTAGATGACTAATCAGTTTGGTATATGTAGATGCGGGCGTGCGACACGTGGCGGTGTCCGCGGCGCGGCTTGGTGCGTTGGGGGAGACAGCGCTTGACGGCCGCGCTCTACGCACGCTGCTGCTAGTCGCATCGCGCCTTCATCGGCTGCACCCTACTGCGCTTGCGTAACTATACTTTGCCTGATCCTTGAATTTGGCCTTCTATGCTCTCTGCGTGTACCATAAGCGACTTGACCAGATAGTATATATAATAATCCTTAAATCTGTAATTCTTGTGAATCGCATATGTAAATCGCAAGCAAGGTATGTTGACATACAATGTCATTCATTAATAGGCGATGGGTCATAAACTGATGATATGTCGACTATAAACAAAATCGTTTCGCAAACCATAATTACTTGTACAAAGATACTTAGCAGGTGTATATAAGTTTACAAAACAATTTTGGTGTTTAATTAATTAATGAAATTATTATTATTTATAAAGGCAATTAAATGTTTGAATTATTCATGTTAAACAGTCTCCATGATTTCATCTAATTCGAATTCGTGCGGACCTATATGTCATTTACTTAAAACTCGCCAGCGAAGCTGCTACTCGATTTACTAACAGTTAGTCATAAATTTGGTTACCGTCGGTGTTAATAGCTCCTCAGTACTGGTTGCTCAAAATAATTCATCAGACGTAAATTTCATCAACATGGTCAGCTCATCTATTTTCAAGCTGAATTCAGAAAGTTGTATATTAGAGATAAGTGTGCATATTATTTGACCATCATATAAACCACAGACCATTATTATCATAATAGCTCTCTTACATACAGACATCAAAGTTCTGCCAGCATTGCTTTACATTGTACCATTTGGAATAAAAGAGCATTGTTTGGTTTTAGGTCAATGACATCAACTCTGGCGTCCCTAGATTTAGGATACAACGAATTTACGGAAATCCCAATAGAGGCACTCCGCGAACTCAAAGTAATCAACTGGCTCAATTTACAAAAGTGGGTGCTTACCGGCATTAATACATTTTTTCGAATAAAAAGGTTATTAATAAACACAGTTTCACTTTGTTTCAGTAATTATATAAGCGACATAGACCCGGATATGGATTGGGGGGCGTTAACGGATACCCTGAGTAGCCTGTCGCTCAGTAATAATCACATATGCTCACTAAGGGAGGGGGCACTGTGTTCGTTGCGACATTTAGCGCAACTCGAGCTGGATGGAAACCGTCTTCGGGAACTGGACGCCGGAGCGCTGCCTATTGGCCTGGCGCTACTACGACTGTCCGACAATTTGCTCCCTCGAATACCTTGTCAAGCAATCGCCCTCCTCCCACGCCTCAGACATCTCCACCTGCGCAACAACGTTCTCCAACCAGCCTTCAACCGGACATGTCGGAGTGAAAAATCAAAAATCGATTCTCTCGACCTTAGCCACAACGAACTCACAGACAGCTACGAGTTTGAATTCCAACACGGGCTGCAACTTAAACAGCTCATTTTGGATTTAAACGATTTTACTTCAGTGCCACCGTTCGTGTTAGATTGTGGCAGACTAGAAAAGCTGTCTATATCCTTCAACAAGTTAACCCATTTATCCGATGCTACAGTTTACGCTCTCAAACATGACTTGGAACGTTTAGATTTAGATCATAATGACTTGTCCTCGTTACCTGCCAGTGTTCAAGAGTTAGTTCATTTGAAACATCTATCATTGGCATATAACAGGTTGGAAGAAGCCCAGGAATTGCCACCGCGATTACATTCACTATCGTTAGCTGGCAATATGTTGCCAACGTTTCCGTCAGGCTTGAGACATCTGGCCCCGGCATCCTTAGTCTACTTAGATTTAGGTTATAATCTTATAACTCTGGTTCCTGCAGAGACATTCGGGCCATGGTCTGAGGCTCTGACTACGCTAAGTTTGCGCGGGAACCGCGTTGCGCAACTTGCAGTAGGCGTTTTTCCTCCTTTGCCTTTGCGCGAGCTCGTTCTTAGTTTTAACGACCTCTATTACGTAGAGGCGGGAGTTTTTGCTAATCTGACTCAATTAAGAGTTCTCGAACTTTCTTCAGCGCTATTCAGCGGAGACGTGCCTGCCGGCTCGTCGCTGGAGACCTTGAGTTGGTTGGGCTTGGATAATAACAATATTCACTACTTCTCGTCTGACGATATGCAAAATTTCCCCTCGTTAGAGTATCTCAATTTAGATTTTAATAAAATAATAGAATTTCCGAGCGAAGTGGTGAGGGCGAATGGCACTTATAAATTAAAGGAATTAAGACTGTCGTATAACTACATAAGTAAGATAAACTCTGAATTTCTTGTCGATCTCGGGGAGTTGCAAAGTGTAGATTTATCTTACAATCGCTTACAAAATGTGAGTGACAGGAGCTTCACTAATTTATTAAACCTAGTTTATTTAAGTCTAGCCGGTAACGTCGTGGAGCTCATCGCCGACAGCGCATTTTGCGATCTGCCCAAACTTGAGGTGCTGAACTTGCAGGAGAACAACCTGGTAGAGTTCTCAACACGCTACTTCGAAAATGTGTCCGACGATGATATAAATTTTGCTATAAATGTTAGCTATAATAGGATATCCTCTTTAGTTGGCGGTTCGCCAGTTCTTATAAATATATTAGATCTGTCACATAATGAGTTGGAAACTATTACAAAAGTTTTTTTTGATTCCATGGGGCCACACATTCGGCAAATATTGCTCGCTCACAACAAATTAACTCAAATAGATAGCTCAGGATTCGGCTCCTTACCGAAGTTGGACATATTAAACTTATGTTATAATAATATAAGTATAATAAAACGGCGAGCTTTTGCGGAAATGTCCTCGTTACAAATCCTCGATCTGTCTAACAACCGTATCGGGCAGTTGTCCGTTGAACAGTTTTACAACCTGCGCCGTCTGCGGCAGCTGCGCCTCGATAGCAATCGGATTCGAGCGCTACCTCGGGACGCTTTCAAGAATACGCTTCTCGAATATCTAGATCTCAGCAACAATCAATTAGCATTATTTCCGAGCAGTACTCTGGCTCAGGTCGGTTTTACACTGCGCCGGTTGGAAATGTCGCGAAATCGGCTCGAGTACCTCGACGCTGCCATGTTCCATACTACAGCTTTTCTCCACGAGCTTAACCTTGCACAGAACGCACTCACTGTATTATCAGATAATACCCTTGCGGGGTTGCCTCGCTTGCGCCATCTCGACTTGTCTTATAATGCGATTAAGGCTAATTTCAAGGAGCTGTTCCATAACGTTCCGCGGTTGCGTCGCTTATCTTTGGCTGGTGCGGGGCTCAAAACCGCACCCCACCTTCCGCTAGCGAACCTCACAGAACTCGACCTCAGTATCAACTACATAACGTCGTACCGCGAAAGCGATGTGCGGCACCTCGCTAATTTACATGGACTCAATCTCGCTGGTAATAAATTTACATCAGTACGTCCGGCGATGTGGGCCGCACTTCCTCACCTTATATCTCTAGATATTTCACATAATCCTATAGTTAGAATGTCGCGTGGAGCATTCGAGGGTCTTGATCGCTTATTACACCTTCGCATGGAGCACTTGAGACATTTGGAGACAATCGAACCACGTTCGTTTCGTCCTCTGGTGTCTCTCCGTTCGATCGCTGTGGAGTCTCAGACAAGCGAAGGTCGTGATATTCCGATAGTTGAAATTGTGTCAGCGACACCATATCTAGAATCCCTATCGATTCTGATACGAGATACGGTACTAGATTCTCAATTTCATGGATTACGAGCACCTAAGCTACGTGTCTTAGAAGTACGAGGGAGGAACTTGGAAAAAGTATCGACGCGAGCCTTTGCAGCTCTTGGAAAACAGAAAGCTCTGTCACTGCGGTTGACCGGTACGGGCGTGACGATGCTCCCAGCGGGACTCGCTCGGCCGCTAGCGCGAGTGCCACATCTCGCCCTAGATTTTAGCGACAACCGGCTCGTCACGTTTGGCTCATCTACGCTTTACCCAAACCTTACTGGTTGGAATCGTTACGCGACCAAACTATTGCCAGGTAATTTAAATTAAGTTACAATTTACTTGTCAAATTTTGTTCGTCATATACTCCTCAGAATGTAGACATTAGTGTTTATATGTTCATGTGTAACTTTAATTCGTGTAATAAGTTAAAAAATTTGTAGCTGATACTAAGAGTGGTCCGGTGTTTGCGTCTAACGCGTTAAATTTCACAGGTGGGCTTGTCTTAGCGGGTAATCCTCTGCGCTGCGGTTGTTCGGCCTCTTGGGTGGGGTCGTGGCTGCGGCGATGGATGGCGGAGGTAGGCGGCGGGTCGCGAGGCGCCTAGACGCGGCAAGGCGCAGCACCTGCATGGCAGCACCACGCGCCACGCCCCGGCCTCTCATAGAGTGGCATGCTGACGAGGCAGAATGTCATGCGAGCGCCCTATCCAGTCGTTCGAAGCCTACTTTCATTTGCCCATCCATCATAAACGTTGTACTATTCGAGTTTCTACTAGTGCACGCGTTCAGCTAGTGACTGTGATTAAATTCTTAAATACATTGAGTACTGTGATAGCTCTAGCGATCACTTAACAAGGACTGTGAACCCATCGACGGTCAAGTGCGAGAGTCAAGTGCTACATTTCCGAAGACTGTTCTTTAAGGCTATATCTTAGTGTCAATTCCCAACCCTGAAGTGAAATTCAAAATTGGAGAAGACATCAGTAGTTATCTTCAATCGCGCAGAACGAAATTATAACTACGTATATACCTATAGTGCATATTGACACCAATTTTGTATAATATGTTAAGTCCTTGTAGGGTATGTGATTTTTACTGCTGAGATTTTAAATAGTACTTCGATTTGTACATATGTACATATATAAGTAGGTTACTTAATTTTGGTACACCGAACGTTGACCTGGAACAGTTAAATTATCGAAAAACGAGCAACGAATATTGTAAAAGGGAAATATTTGGTTAAATTACAAACAGCCGAGCGGCGCCCAACACTGCTGATACAGATGTTATTGTTTTTAGTGAAAATTATGACGATATAATGAAAATTATGGAAATGAATTAACTTTGAGCGGCTGATACAAAACGATTCTCGTCCGATGCGCTGCCAGTTCTCGGGAACGAGTCCTATTGTCTCAGCTGAAGGACAATTATTTCATGGTCCATTGTCGGTGGTCGCTCGTCATTTATCTCAGTTGCGCTTATCTAAATGTTTTTAAAGTGAGTGAGTTCGGAGAGAGATTTATAAGTGTCCAGCTTTAAAGCGGCGCTCTCTAGTGCTTAATTATTAGAAAGAAATTAATTATCGAAAGCCCAGGTACCCGTCGACACAGCGCCAGCGACGGAAAAATCTTCAGCTTTTTTACCGTTCTTATTTCCAACCCATTATTTAACGGATTAGTAGCTCCACAGAATAAAGTGTTTTCCTCTTATCTATTCGTCTGCTTTTTATCGACATAGGTCTTTGTGCAAGAATATTTAAACTTCACCAGAATAGATGTCTTACTAGTATTTTAAGCTGAACTTTTGTTTATTAATGTCAATATTGCATATAAATCTGTCACACTGTCAATATTGAAAAATTTAAATGATAAACATTTAATAATTAATCGATGCGCCACTTCTACTTTACCACACAATTTTATTAAGATATTCGAATTTGTAAATAATCGAACATGATGGATGAGTCAAAGAAAATAAATATTTTTATATAAATAAAGTGTCTTATTTTATCATTTCACATGACCGAATTGTGATACTTTTATTGTCTCGTGTGACACAAAGATACAAAGATAGGTGCATCGATATGGTGAGCTAAATTTTTGGGACCGAGGAATACAGACGTGGACTGGTTTGTTATTAAGTGTACAAATATATATATATATCATTGTTTTTTTTTTATATATTCACCCTGACAAACAGGCAAATGGGCCACCTGATGGTAAGTGGTCACTGTCGCCTATGGATATTTGGAGGAGTAGCCAATGCGTTGCCGGCTTTGTTTTTGTTAAGGCGTACACAAATATTTCTGTTGCCCTCGAGAAAGTTAAAGTTTGGATTTATCGCTGGACATATTCTTGAGTATTCACTTTTAAAATCGGAACTGGTTTCGAGGGAATGACTAATAATAGTATATAAAAGTGTCTAAGTGCAAGGTCTGCAGCACATGCGTGGGTTCCGTGCGCAGCAAACTCAACGCTGACCGTTGACTATAAGATGGCCATATTTTACATTAAGAACGAACATCTCCATAAAACGTTAAGAAAAGCCCCAAGTGTTGATGTAATGTACAAAAGGAAGACGCATATAAGTCATGTAAATAACTGTGTGTTATGACTGTCTGGGTCAGAATCCTATTGAAAGTCATTCCCTTGCCGCGTCCCCGGCGCATGTCTGTATGTGTTGGTGTTACATGCCACGTGACCGTTTAAGATGTAACGCTATTTGACTATAAAATTTACTGTAATAATGGCTACATACCTAATTAATGATACATACTCGTACATACAACATACATCAAATAATAACTGAAAGGCATTTTTAGAGACCATTGGAGACGATATGTTACGAAAGTCTTTCTGAGTCTCACGTTCACTTCATTCTTGATTCATTCAATTTCCTCCGATATTCTGTTGGTCACAACTTCACGCGTGTGCTGATTACGAGTTAATTATTCCGGTATCAAATAATCATATTAATAGACAAATGTTTTTATTAGGTACACAAATATATGTAAGCATAATATCAGTGACACATATTAAGATTTCGAAATAATAAAAAAATTTGGCTCAAAATTGAAATAAAATCCGTTTTAGTTTCTAAACATCTCAAACAGATATCAGCCGGCGCCGTGGTTTTGCTGTCTTTGAGTCTTCTCGTTTGAATATTCTAAAGCGACATTTTCAATTAGGGTATCCCGAGGAAAGCCTAATCACACTCTGTTCGTTTCGCGTAGAAATGCAGAGCAACTCCGCACAGTGCGACTTTGTTCACTTCGAACAATAAGCTGGATGGGTTTTGATGTCCACTTGCAAATCCTAGCACTGGGTGCGAGCTTACTGTATATAATTCACTCGTATTTTCTACGCCGTTACCCCCACCATTGCATGTGTAGCGCTCTATGAAAAGTGCACGACATTTTTAGTGTATAAACTGTTAGCTTCATACGAAATTTTATTTACTTTATAATTACTAAGTACTAATCTTCATTCTATATTGTATCAGTCACATAGCAGATGCTATGCATCCGATGATAATACATATAGGCACGCGAATTTTATTTTTAAATGAGTTAATACAGAACACGTGTAGTTGTTGCTCTAATGTTACTGAGTCCCATTTCTGGAATCTGTTCCTTATTAATAATATCAAATAGTACCTCTAATACTAATTGCACTAATAATTTCTCGCAATGTTCACACAAAATATCGGTAGATACTCGTAATTTAGTTTCCGTTTAACAAACAGAAAACATATGGTGCATGTTCATAAAATATTATATTGTACGGAGCACCAAATTTATATGCTAATTCACAATGATTCAGGTTATTGAATGAGACTGCCATTCGGAAGAACAGTCATTGAGCGGTTTCCAAGGACTGCTATCAGCCCTCAGTACCAGTTACCTACTTCTTTTCACACCCAACACTTGAATAGAGTTCTGTTCATAATTTTATTGTAACTAGAAAAATTCGAAATAATACAAATGTTGGTGTCGAGGCAGACCAAGACTCGCCAAGTTTGATGAAACACTTCGATCCTTCGTGAATGTATGAAGAGAGTAATGAATGTAGAAGCACGTCAGACCTGTATGGATGGACATATTTATTACTAGCTGCTCTCAGCCTAAATCTTAAGGCATAAGTACATAACATGAAGCCTATAATCTCCGAGGAGGAAGACACAAGAGTGCAAACTCTCACGTTTCACCAGTTACGTTTACGTCCCAATATGAAATAGGCAGAGAGCCTAATGTCATACACCGGGAACAAATCCAGACTACGAGTCTCTACTAGAAATTTCTGCAAG
>DVOY01000023.1:0-18611 GCA_018237585.1 Apyrrothrix maculosa | reverse complement strand
CGTAACTGGTGAAACGTGGGAGTGTACTACACTCCTCTGCCTACCTCTTCGGGGATTACAGGCGTGATATTACGTTTTAAATTTAATGAACAACAACGGCTACTTTTATAACGAAAACGTATTTACCAGTAACAGTAGCCTCTAGCGTGTCCGGGTCTATCGTTCCCGCTGGAACCCATTTCCCAGTGAGTGTGTCCATCTTTTCCACAACGTAAGCACTGAGTGGAAGACCACCAGTGTGTTTGGGCTTCTTCCATGCCAGTTTGACATGGTCTGCGTGAACGTCGGACACCTCCAGCGGACCCTCGGGCTTGCCTGGCTTGTCTGCGAAATTTAATTGAAAATGATAAATCGATAACAGATGCATTAAATGACAAAATACATTTAGTAGACGTTTCTGTGTTATCGTTTTAGTTTCGAACGAGATTCAGTTGCGACATTATATTTAACTCTTACTATTGCAATTATAATTAGCGTTACTTTTCAATTGTATCATAAAATCTTATACCTGTTTTTAAGATTACTGATTCAAAATATATTTTAAATATATATCTGTAATTCCACAACATACTCCACTATTGTTTCATCACCAAAAATTTTTATGATTTACAAATGTGTGTATTCTAATGAGTTACAAATTAGTGATCTCTTACCTAGTACGGTAATCTCAACGGTGGCTTCATCAACACCGGAGTCATTTTCGGCTTTTAGGGTGTAAATTCCCGAGTTCTTCCACGTGGGTTCGAAAATCTGTAACTTCGTGTTGTAATCCTCGTTCTCCAGCTTGATGCCAGGTCCAGTCTCCAGGACCTACAATTGAAATGATTTAACATTATAAATCTTGTAAATCTTGTTTTCTTTTACCATAGTAACATCACGCCTGTAATCCCCGAAGAGGTAGGCTGAGGAGTGAAGTACATTCCCAGGTTACACCAGTTACGGTTACAACCCCTTATGGAATAGGTGGCAAGTCTATTGCCATACGCCAGACAGAAATTCAGACTCCGAGCCACTACTACAAATTTCTACTAGAAAATGTAAGTTAGAAAAATCCAATAGTACCCAACCCGGGATTCCAACCCAGCTCCTCTCGGTCGGCAGCCGCGTTTGCGACCAATACAACCAACGAATCAATCAATTTACTGTCATTAATTTAAATATTAAAGACATTGATAGAACAGGTTATTCCAATCATTCTAAAATCCTTACTGCACTTAAAATAACTATTCGTACGAAAATGCGCAGCAGCTAGTATTGCTACAATCATCTATGTAGTTGAACTAACTAGCTCTAATTTACTAACCCTA
Organism: Apyrrothrix maculosa; assembly: GCA_018237585.1. Lineage (NCBI taxonomy): Eukaryota > Metazoa > Arthropoda > Insecta > Lepidoptera > Hesperiidae > Apyrrothrix > Apyrrothrix maculosa. The sequence continues at coordinate 17,304 of DVOY01000023.1, read as the reverse complement.
TTGTATAATAAGGCAGCACTAATGTCTATAGTGCAGTCTAATTGCAGAATTATAATACGGATGTCTAATTTACTAACAAAATGAAATGTGCTTCCAGTAAATAAAACACATACCTTGTTGGCGAACGTCCAGGTCTTGGTCGGTGGAGGTTCACCCTTGATGTCGACATCCAACTTGATGGTCGTACCAGCGCGCACGCGGACTGCGACCATCTTGTCGCGGTTGATGTGTGGTTTCACTGTTAATGAAAAAATCATTTTATTGCCGGAATCAAAATTTACTCTTTTTTTGGATTGTTACAAATTTACGTTAAATAAAATCCATTTTTATAAAATAGTGCTTTTTCAACTATGATTCAGTAAATAATATTACCTTTTTTTCTAGCAATATTAATCAGGGAGGCATTTAAAACCAAAATTGGCTTAGATTAGTAATAATTTGTTACGAAAAGGTACTAACAGAAACGGGCCTTGGCGAGATGCGGCTGTGTGGGCTCGCCGGGCTCTCCTGGGCCGGCCTTGTTGACGGCACGCACTCGGAATTGGTAGGTGTTACCCTCCTTCAGGTCCGGTACACGGGCTTTGCATTCTGGCGTCTGTGGGATATATAATTGGCAATGAATTGGACATTCCTTATTTTCTATATCATCATCATCATTTATAGTCTTCACAATATCTCACAAAACAATATTGTTTTGCCATTACACAAAAGTTATATTCGATTTTATCTCGTATTTGATATTATCGATAGCGTACCGTAGTGACCAACGCCTCCTGCCATTGACCGTATTTCTCCTTTTTCTCGATAACATAACCGGTGATGGGTGCACCGCCGTTGTTTTTCGGGGCCTCCCACTTGAGGTCCACACGATCCACATCCCAGTCCTCGATCGTTGGCACAGAGGGCTTGCCAGGGACGTCTGTAGAATAGCAATAATAGTAATAAATTAAATGTTATCATTGTGGGCCACTCTTCTAACGACTTGTATGGTTTCTTCTTTTAAACGTTTAGTTTTTGTTTCATTTATATGTTTAACTTCGATTTCTACTTTAAAATATGTACTTTAAAATATTGAGATAATTTTTAAATAGAGTAATGACATTTAAGATTAAATAACAATAGTGAAGGAAAACATTGTGAGGAAACCTACACGCCCTAGGTTTTTCTTAATGTTCTTCAAGAGGTGTGAAGACGTTCAACAGATTATACTTTTACCATTTTCATTCTCAGATTTTAATCCAGTAACAGAACTAGACACATATTAATGTTAATTTACCATATGGATTCTTGGCGACGATGGAGTGATCGGTCTTCAACGGCTCCGACTCTCCCTCATCATTGACGGCTTTCACCCTGAACTCGTACTCCTCGCCCTCTTGCAGACCTTTGATCTCCATCTCTGTGTCATCAGTCTTGCCAACCGGTACCCAACGGCCGGTGGCTTTGTTGAGCTTCTCAACGACGTAACCGGTAATAGGTTTGCCTGTGAATTTAATTACATAAAAGTTTTTATATTGCATACGCTATATTACAAAGTCAAAGTTTTCTCCTAAAGTACAGTTATAATACTATAGTTTTTCCGGCTCAAGACAATAACATTTGATTTGATAGACTGTCGAATGGTAGTAGCATAGTTCCATTGAAGGATAGCATTTTTTTTACTTTTGCTCCTTAATCAACATCAACCTGTCCCCTATCTCCTGAGTTTCTAACAATGACAATAATAGTTAATATCTTTGTCAAATTAAAATATTTATTGGACTATTTGTAATTGCTGTAAATAAACTTGTAATTTAAAACGCCTTAACACATTTCCCAATCATAGCTCAAATTGGCCAGATTAAGTTGCTGCTTACGAAATGTTTATGAACTTACCGCCGTCATCTTCAGGTTTCTTCCAAGCAAGTTTGCATCCGTTCTTGGTTACATCAGTGACCTTAAGCGGGCCCTGAGGTTTGCTTGGCGATGACAGGACCGTGATTTCGACCTCGGCTTCATCTGTGCCATGTTCGTTGGAGGCGAAAATGCGGTAAGTACCAGTCATAGCACGCACCGCTTCCTTCACGTCCAACTTCGTGTTGTAGTCAACGTTGATTACGTTCTCCGTGACCTGCGAAATATAAAGTTCAGGTCCAAAAAATTTTGAAACATAAGTATAAATTTTGTCAACACCTGGAAGTAACTTTAATAATATACGACTTAATTAGTGCGTAACGTATCTTTTGAGACGTCTCAGCCGAAATGACCGAAAACATTATTTGAAAAGCTTCTGATTCATAAACTTGATAAGTTTAAAACTTTTGCAACTTTATATATATCTCAACTTGGGGAATCGTAACCTTTATTTTAAGCTTTTACTGCACAAATGGAAGAATAGAGTTACTTTCAAGTTCGATCGTAAGACCAATTTTCAGTTCGTCCTCTTACATCATCCACTCCTTACCTCCTTCTCATCAGCCTTCCATTTCTGGAACCACTGCACCTTCGGCGCGGGCTCACCCTTAACGTTCACGTCGAAGAAGATAGCTTTGCCAGCGCGAACCACCAAAGCCTTCAGGTTGGTGCGGTCGATACGTGGTTTCACTGAAAATTTAATGCCACGTCATTAAATTTTAATAAACATATTACATAGAGAGTAAAGTAGCTTTTCTGTTGATTATTAGGAATAGACTTATTATTGGTAAAATTGATAAGAATACTTTTTGGTAAACCCGAAGCTGCAATGAAATATTGGTTGCTAGATCTTTTTTGGTATTAATTAAAATTCAAACCTTATGTACAGAGTTCAGTACTTTTGTTTTTTATGAACATATAAAATCCACAAATAGAAAAATAATAAAATAAAAGTGAAACATATTTTAAAACCGTTGCTTGTTAGTTAATGTTCCCGAAAAACAAAGTCGCAAATCATAACACTTACAAGACTTGTGTCGAATTGTTGTCATCTTGGTAGGCTCCGAAGGCTCGGACGGGCCGGCCTTGTTGACGGCGATCACACGGAACTCGTATTCGCTGCCTTCTGGTAGGCCCTCAACCTTGGCAGTCGTTGCACTTCCAGGCACCTAGAAATATATTATTCATATTGTCGATAAATTCAGTTACACTCGAAGAGAAAATACTAAAAACGAAACTTCGATGCAGCAGATAAATCCTACAAGATTGTATGTATAAATTATAAAACATATATCAAGGAGCATGACTAGAATTGTATTAAGGATACAAAACACGGTTTCAACATATACGATATTCAACTTATATTTATGTTCAATATAATACCAAATCATGTAGACGGTTGTATAAAAACCCTAATTAGAAAGTGTAGGAATCTAATTCTTAATAACTTAAATCTTTACTATTCATGGCCTCCATCATCCATGGCATGGCATGGCTACGTTCTGGTTCCAAGTATTTCAAGACATTAGAATGCGGATCTATTATTTATACTGAGGATAAACGTAAAGTCACGCCTGTTATTCCCGAAGAGATAGGCAGAGGAGTGTATTACACTTAAACGTTTCACCATTTACGTTTATAGTATTATAATGTATTATAGTATAGTATTATAAAGAAGATAACATTTGATTTTGCAAGGATTCATTATGTAACCTTCAACGATCGAATAAAGGACCAGTTCATTTAACATTTCATTGTTAATTAAGTGGTTTAAAAATGTTTTTACCTCCGCAGCGTTCTCCCAGTCGCCACCCTTGGGCCGTTTTTGGACGATGTATTTCTGGATGGGTGCACCGCCATCCGATTTGGGCGGGTCCCATTTGATATCCGCGCTTTGGTTGTCGTGATCAGCCACCTCCACGTTGCCAGGTTTGTCGGATACATCTGTATAAGTAGTTGAAATAATTTAATATTATGTAACAATTATATTGATAAATGTAAATAATATTTTACTTTGAGTTTCCTAATGGACACCCCAATATATGTTGTCTTCTGGTGTAGTCCAAAATTATCTTTATTTTTTTGTGTTATACAAGCGACGTATTGTTACGCGGCAAAATGGTCCCAACTTTATATATGTGTGTATGAATATTAATAGTTTAGGAAGAGATACTTCCTTTATGAACACAGAATTATGCTGATTGCTCACTTCAAATAAATTGAATGCAGATCTTTGTTTTATTTATTCATGAAAAAAGCTAATAAGGAAACTGTAAGATTCGAATATAATGGATGACATTTAATCGAATGTGTTTCATACACGTGCTAGGCGAAATTTGAAATAACTATTACCATATTTGCTGCTTTTTATGAGGTTAACTGTCCTATATACATAAATATATACTATCCTTTTCATGCCTAGTCTTATTTCCCATAAGGATAGAATGAAGATTTTCTGTTTAGCTACTTTCGATTTTTCTACTATTAAGGTCGTAATACAAGCATGTTAACATGTATAAGCTTAGAAATAAATAGTTACTTAATAAAAAAACGTAACTTCACACCTGTAAAACCCGAAGAGGTAGACAGGGGACTGTCATACACGCTCACGTTTCAAATTAAATAGGAACTTAGGCTACTTAATAGGAAAAGTAAATAATAATTACCGAAGGGATTCTTGGCCAAAATAGGACGCTCTGTTTCCAGGGGCTCAGAGTCTCCCTCGTCGTTGACAGCTGTCACCCGGAACTTGTACTGGTGGCCAGGTTCCAAGCCGGTTACCTCCATTTCTAGAGGCTTCTTATCTCCAGCGACCCTGTCAATTTCGTTTCAATTTAATGTCAATAACACATTTATATTGACCACGTGAGAGACCAACTTATTTCTGTACACTATCGTTTTAAAGTAAAAAAAATCTAAAGAAGGATTTTATACTGACCTGCCAACGCGGACCCACTTGCCAGTGGCAAGGTCCATCTTCTCCAGCTCATACTCCTTGATCGGTGAACCACCGTCATCTTCTGGTTTCTCCCATTTCACCTTGCAGCCTTCAGCGTGGATGTCCGTCACTTCCAGAGGACCTGGACAAAGAGATATAATGTGGAATTAACATTCTAATATGCAATCGGACAAAATATTTGCTGGCATTAATTTCAATGACAACCAAACATTTTGGTGAATACTTTTTCAGATATGCTACATTTATAACATCTATGAGTAGGTATATCCCGACAAGAAGAAAAATGTGCAGTAGACAGAATAATGATATAAAATGAACGAAACAATGAAAACAGATTATCCTAAAGATATAAACGTTAACAGACTACTGATCTCACCCTTAGGAGCGCTAGGTTTGCTGAGCACAGTGAGCTCCACAGTCTCCTGGTCGAATCCATTGCAGTTTTCGGCGCGCAGTGTATATTTGCCGGTGTCTCTGCGCACCGCGTTGACGATGGTAAAGTCGGTGTGGTACTCTGAATTCTCGATCTTGATGCGCTCGGTGTTCACCAGCTTGATGTTCTCGCGCCAAGACCTGCAAATGTAAATTGTTTTTTGATTCCCGGACGGAATGGTGAATTTGTTTTGAACACTGTCAAAGATAAAACTTGTATTAAAATAGGAGATTTATAGTTTTTAAGTAAAAACAGGAAAACAATGTGTGATGAACACAAGTATTTGTGTGTCTGGGTGTACAAAATCTATATAAGTACATATTAGTATGTATAAATGTAGTTTATTAGCCGTCTAGTTACAATAACACAGACTCTCTTCCAGCCAAAATATTATTATTATGGAACTGCCTCGTTAGTCGTGTAGGTTGGAAGCGCGATTGCCGATCGAAACGTCCTGATTTTTTCTAACTTAGAATTCCTAGTAGTGGCTCGGAGTCTTGATTTGTGTCCGGTGTATGGCGATAGACTCACCACCAATTCCATGATGGGACGTAAACGTATCTGGTGAAACGTGGGAGTGCTCTACACTGCTCTGAATACCTCTTCGGAGATTACAGGCGTGATGTTACGTTTATTATTATTATTATTTAAAAATTAACCATCAAAACTTATAACCCATGGATTAAAATTTTATTAAAACAATATCTGAAGTGAAATATAAATGTCACTGATGAAATATTATGTAGATTTAATAATAGCCATCGTTCTGTAAATGAAGTGGAGATATATAAATAATATTCACCATGTGGTCTCCGGTGGTGGTTCACCCGTGACGTCCACAGACCACTTGTGGGTCCGGCCCGCCTTGATGATCACCGACTTGAACGTGCTGCGTTCGATGCGCGGTTTCACTGAAAGAAACCATAAAAAAAAATTATTAACTGCCTACGATAATGCTATATCTATAACCATTAGGTATATAAACCGTGATTGGGTGGTAATTTCTAATTCTGAATGCCACTGTGAAACTCGGCAATTTCAATACTGGCATGCTTCAATGATAGGGAAAAACTTATAGAATGATACGGAATGTATACGGTGTTAATCGAAGTAAGATTAAATTAATATGCATAAAATGTTGTCAATCGACCAAATTGACTACCTCGTTGGTCGAGTGGTTCCAAGCGCTACTGTTAATCGAGAGGTCCCGGGTTCGATTCCCCGGTTAGTTATTATCGGATTTTTCTAACATAGAAATTCTAGTAGAATTCTAGCCTGAATATGTACCTTGACCTCAATAGGCTCACCCTCTATTCCATGGTGAGACGTAATATTTAACAGGTGGATCGCGGGAGTGTACTACACTCCTCTGTCTACCCCGTCGGGGAATACAGGCGTGAAGATAAAACAAAATTAATCAAATGGTCGAGGATGTAGATGGCGATATAAGAAAGAAATACTAACGGTTCCTGTGCTTGCAAAGGTGGTTGTCAGTTGGTTCAGAAGCGTCACCGACACCCGCCTTATTGTAGGCCTTCACGCGGAACTGGTAGATCATCTTCTCTTTCAGACCCTCCACTTTGGCTTCCGTCTTCGTGTCCTCAGTCTTAAGTACCTGGAAGGTATAAAAAAGTTTTAGTAAACCTTAATTTACAAATACAATTTTGTGGTACAGAAAATGTTACATCATGCCTGTAATCCCCGAAGAGGTAGGCAGAGAAGTGTAACAAACTCCCATGTTTCACCAGTTACGTTTGCATCCCACCACGGAATAGACGGTGAGCCTAATGTCTTAAACTGGGCACAAATCTTTGCGTGATTCAGAAATGTCTTAATTTTTTACAGATACATGCCAGTAATTAGGCAGATATGATTCGTGTTGCATTGTATTTTTTTAAAATTAAGTTATAGGCTCGCGTTTGAAAGCTATCCCACCTGATGGAAAGCGAGATGCAGCCTATGATGTAGCACGCTTGCCTAGAAAGTGCCTATTCACTCTAGTCTTCAATAACTCCAGGTTGTATGAATCGGGAAAATGTATCCTATAGAAGACTGCATTATTTAATTCTACCCACAGACGGACTACATACATGTGTCTGTAATTTCCCAGCAAGTAATGAACTTTGTTTAGTTACCTCAACCCAGTCAGCAGTGAATTTGTCCTTCATCTCGATAACGTAGCCCAGTACTGGTCTGCCACCGTTGTCTGAAGGCGGCTCCCATTGCAATGTAACCGATGTATTGTCGTAGTCCATGATGACTGGTTTTCCGGGGGCTTTGGGCGGGTCTGAAAATTGCACACATAATATTGTAATAATATTCCTTGTAAATCAGCATATTACCTTTTGAACATATTCTCATGGATTTTTATCAATTATGTAGATGCTAGATTTTTGTAATTACATATATATAACATATATAATATATGTACATACATACAGTGATGTTTATTAAAATAACAGGAATCAGTACTTTACCATAATAATGGTGTGCAATTAAATAAAATGAGTGGGATTTATTAAAAATTAACACTATCAAAATGAGAAATGGTTAATTAATGTTATTTATGTTACTACACTATTTATACAATTTAGTTTGCATATCGTAATACAAGTTACATGAACTTACCGTAAGGATTCTTAGCGACGATGAAGCCATCTGTCTCAAGTGGCTCCGATTCACCCTCTTTGTTGACTGCGCGAACTCTGAACTTATACTTATGGTTGGGCGTCAGACCCTTAACCGTGAACTGGGTGGGCTCAGGACCCGTCTCACCACACGGAACCCAATTGCCTGTGTCCTGTTAAAATTAATCATATTTATAAACTACACTGTAAATTCAAATTTGTCTGACACATTAAATGTTATGTACCCACTATAAATGCCAAAATCAAAAAGAAAGGAAAAATAGAAAAACATCGGAAATATTACTTAGAGCCTTCTCATATAAAAATGGTTGACTAAACCTGTGATGTTAAAACGAATTATACTTAATACGACGTGCATGTAAGTGCACGACAGCCCCATATTGTAGTCGACTAAGTTAAAAATTTATTTTTAAAAAGAGTAGAATATATATAATGATTGGTACTCTGTGCTCCTTTTGAAAATGGGGAGGGATCAAAATGATGTCCGCATATAATATTGCATACCATGTCCATCTTCTCGAGAGTGTATCCGGTAATGTCCGAGCCTTGCCAATCGTCGGGTTTCTGCCATTTGACAGTTGCCTTTTCCGCACGGATATCTGTCACTTCGATAGGACCGTTGGGGCGGTTTGGTTTATCTGAAATCATAACAATACGCATGTTAAAACTGTTGTTAAAAAAATAAACGCACTATGTAATGTAAGAAATCTATGAAAAATTGCTGATAAATCTCGAATTTATTATGAAGCTATTTCTAAGGTAGGGTAACAAATATTCACAGAATTCTTAGAAAAAATACTGACCAGCTACATACATAATATTATTAGATAAATGATGCAATTGTATGAAAATATATGCTACATAAAATATATTGTCTTACCCAATACAACAACATCGCCAATACTCTCGCAGGTTCCTGACGAATTGGTGAGGACAAGTTTGTACTTTCCGCTATCAATTCTGGTGGTCTTTCTAACTGTGATAACGGTATTTTTCTCGTACTTGTCAATAGTGATCCGGTCACCATCGTCTTTGATTTCCTACACATACGAAAACGTGTAAGAGAAATGCAGAATATAAATTTCCAAATCCGCTCCTTGATGGTGGCTGAACTCCATGAAAAAACTATGAATCTAATAACTGGTAATACGCGAGAAATCGAAATGTTCAATCGTAGGAGACATATGATATAATTCCATTTTTCCATTATCAAGCCAAAACATTAGTAACTAATGACATTCATGTCTTAAAGTAAATAAAAAATGCTAATGAAGATAAACCTGACATTTGTACTGCAGCCATCAAAGATCAGATGATAAAATATGGAAGGCATAACAAAATGCTTAGCGATAGAATACATAGAGTAAAAATGTAATGTTGTTAGATCGTAACAATATTGGCATGTTTTGTGATTCTGTTAAGTTATATAAGTACGTCTAACATAATTTTGTTTCGTGACTCAATTAAAGAAAGTGCCCTTCTACTTGAAGAAGGTGCTGATGGTAAAATGGTTTACCGAGTTAACTACAATAGTGCAATTGCATTTTACTTATGTAACATTTCCTTGATCGATGAAGATGCATTTTACCTACTGCGAGTACTGGTGGATGGGCAATGAGTATTGTGAATTGTTGAAAATTTGTGCATGTTTAAAGACATGAAATGTTGACATATTTATGATCTCGTCCACGACTCGTGCCTGAATGATATTGATACAATAAAATACATAATGTACTGCGTTGTATTCGGTGGTTGGTGTTACAAATGCATCTTTACCGATTGATAAGTAATTGACAACATCAAAAGCTTTTACGCTGCCAAAACAGCGCGAGTTATCGCGTTCTTGGCGATTTTATAATATAATCAGCTTTGAATGAATTTCTAATAGAAGCAGTTTAGGCAAACCCATAATTATAAGCTAATATTTAAGTGGAATTCATTCAAACTTGATGTCATTGCCAAGTATATTTTGTATAGTTATGTTAGCACAGTTCATGAGCGTATAACAGAACAGTATGTTTAAGTGAATGTTTAGAAACATTATCAGATACAACATTTATTTTTTCACCCATCTAACCTTCTCAGTGTACGGCTTCCCTCGTTTCTTTTTTTGGACAAAACAAAATGAGCGTTAATATAGTATCTTTTGAAATCCATGAATATTTAATAAAATCTTATTCGATTTAATTAGAATAGGATATATACGAGTATTATGTATGTATGTAGATAACAACTTTTACTTTGCATAACTTCGTTACACATGGCATGTGTAAAATATTACCTAAATAACAAAACTACAAGTTTTTTATAATTACCTCTTCTCCTTTGAACCATTTGACCTCTGGTTCAGGTTCACCACCATATTTGATGTCGAAAGTGATAATTTGGCCCTTCTTAATGATTATACTCTGGACACCCTCACCGATGATATATGGCTTAACTATTATGAAAAATAAGTCATTAAAATAATGATATTTGTAAAAAAAATCATTATTTCATTATAATATCTGGAATACTAACCAAATCTGCACTTAGCAATAATAGGTTTAGTACTATCACTGGGTTCTCCGGGTCCAGCCTTGTTGACAGCTCGAACCCTAAATTCATACGTGCAGCCTTCCTTAAGTCCATCCTGTGTTGCTGATAAGGCATCCCCAGGAACTTCCTTGCCTTGCACCCAATCTTTGCCAAACTTCTCCTAAAATAAAAATAATTACACGTATAATAGCCAACAGGTGAATAGATAACCTATCTTTTCGTTGTCCTATCTTTCAGCTGTAATATACCTTGTATTCAATAATGTAGCCAGTAATTGGTGCACCACCATCGTTATCAGGCTTCTGCCATTTGATGTCGGCATGGTCCTTGTCCCAGTCGGTGAGTTCCACATTCTTGGGTTTGGACGGTTCGTCTGAAGAAAAATGTAAATTATAAGTTTTTATCGAAGTACAGAAACTCTATAAATGCGTACAAAATTATACATACCCCATGGGTCTTTAGCCAGTATCGGCTTGCCGAAAACACCAGGCTCACTCGAACCGATCTTGTTAATAGCGCGAATCCTAAATTTATAGGTCTTTTTTGCTACGAGATCTTCCACCTTGACCTTAGTCGGTTCTCCATGTGCGACCTCAGCGACATTGTCCCAACCAGCTTTGAGGGAAAGGTCCTAAAAATGAAACATTTTAAAGTTAAACTGTTTAATCGATAATTCTTGATATTGTTAACTGTACGTTATTTTTACTCATAAAGGCAAGCATTATTTAACTGCAGGAATGGTGAAACTAACTCACTTCTGAAAAGTACATTTCGGCTTATAGTAGTGAATACAGTGTCCTACCTGTCTCTCGATAACATATTTGACTATTGGTGATCCACCATCATCTTCAGGAACCTTCCATGTCACGACACATGATGTCTGGAATACTTCCGAAACTACCACATCTCTTGGTGGAGTAGGCACACCCTGCATAGTAATGGTAACATCTTTGGAGTCTTCGCCCTGGGCATTGGACAGTTTGATTTGATATTTTCCAGAACCTTCTCTGGTTGGCTTTTTGATTTTGAAGAGGATTTTTTCTTGCTCTACCACTGCCTCAACTTCCTTGTTCGGCAGGGGTTTGCCATCCTTAAGTAATTTCGCTTCGATTGGTGTCTGTCGGGTACCGCTAACTAAAAATGATAATACTCATATTACAGGAGCCGCACTTAATTGTTTTAGGAGTTGTTTGGAATGCCAGTAAGAGATACCGAGATACAGTAACGTTTCAATAAGGTATCAGATTAAAGAAATGTAATTAGTTCTTATCGTTATATACATACGTTCGATGATAGAATACTTTGTTGTACTCACTTTTATAAGGCACCTCGATGACAAAGGGATGTCCAGCGGGTCCAAAGAATTCGTCCGGGCACTCGATTATGGGTTTAGATTCACCTTTCTTGACAGTGAGTTTGCAAGACGAGCTCAATTTACCGGACTCACATACAATCTCGCCATCGTCCTCCATTTCCAGTTTGTTGAAGATCAACTGGTGTTTGCCACCGCCCAAGTTCTTAATCTCAATTCTGGTCAAATAAACATTTTACACTATTTATCGGCAGTTCTACTAAATGTCTATGATCATTTATAACGGATAAATCGTTGCTTTTAAAAAAGCACTAAAATATCAAGAAAATTATTTTACTTTTAATTATTACAAAAAAGAAGTAAGATACCTCTCATTAGGTACAATTGGCTGACCGTTGAAAGACCAAACGGCTTCAGCGGTTTGATCTTGGAGTTCTACCTCCAGAACAACCTTATCCCTCTCAATTGCTTCGGTGTCCTTCAACTTCTTGTTGAAGCGATTCGAGTCTGAAAATATAATAGCACGATATGAAATCAAGTATTATGGAAATGATACTTAGTAATGAACAACACTAATTTCCACATATTTTTTTCTAATCTATACTGCTAATTTCTAACTAAATTGAGACTCAACTGTTTCTAACAGAGTTAGATGTAAGACTAAGTGTCCTTAATTTAAGATTGGCTATAAATTAGAATTTCGTTTAGGTCCACTGACTACAGACAATAGATCATAAGCCTAACCCAGTTCAACTACAGGTCTCCAGGAACATGGGTTCAGACATTAATATTAATTATTGTCAAGTATGTTTATAATACAGTTTATAAATATATTTTTATATCCTTTAATAGTCTTTAAAATACAACTGCTCACATATCGTTCACATTACGTTACTGCTTTCAATACCAACATTATTACAATTTTGAGATTTCTTTAATATCACATCAATAACGAAATATGTTTCATGTGATTTAAATAAATTTAATACGAGCCTTTAGAAAAGTTTATATGGTGATCTAGTTCATTTGAAGTCTATTCAATGGGAGAAGTTTTTGCTTTACACGTTTTCTATCTACATGAACAATGCCATGGCTTAGCGATTAATTTACTCACAATTGACGATCAATTCGCAGGCGGTTTCATCCGCATTGCTGACACATTTGAAGTTGCCAGCATCTGTTACCTTGGCATCCTTGATTATCACCTTTCGTTTCCTTCCTTCCTTGACGATCGTGATGCGCTTATCAACTTTCAGTGGTTCGTCGTTCTTAAACCTATCAAAAGTAGCGTATGTTACAGTACTTGTGAGATATGTTCATATTTCGCTATTTTCAAATGGCAGTTAATAATTGTTAAAGTTCTTGGCTGAAAAAGTGCTCTTCAATAACAAGTTAAATTAAATGAGTAAACATTAAAAAAGATCATTTGTCGAGAAATTTAAAAGTTTACAATTGTCACGGAATGCACGCCCTTAGTTAAAAACCTTACCATTTCACATCACCAGCAGCATCGTCGAGTTCGCAAAGCAGCGTAATCGTATCTTTCTCTATAGCTTGTTGAGATTTAAGTACTTTAGTGAATTTATATGGGTATTCTGCAAATGTAACAATGCCATAAATACATATGTATCTACACACTCGTAGTTTTATAGATAAGTTAATAAATAATAAAAGATACACAAACTTACCAATAATCTTAACATCGCATTCGGTTTTATCTGGCTGCTTTTCAATCCTGCAAGTATATTTGCCCGCGTCTTCGAACTTGGCTTTCTTAATAGTCAACTTGCAGACACCCGAAAGATCTTTAGATATCTGAAACTCTTCACCATCCTCTAATTTCGTTTCACCTTTCCACCAAGAAACGATGGCCAAGCTGTTCGAGACACTACATTCAAGAACGACTTCATGTTTGGTATATCCAGTTAGAGCCTTCTTGAGTGGCTTGGTGAAGGTATATGTTGGATCAGGCTCAATAACTTCCAAAAACGCAGTACTCGATATACCACCAATTTCAATAGTTATTTTACCCGTATCTTCGACTTTGGGGTTCATAATGATGAGCTTGTATGAATCTTGTTCGTTCGTCATTTTATATTTTGAGCCAGGGAACAGTTCCTACAATATATCACATAATCTGAATCATGACTTTGTTGTTAACAGTATTATCTAATATTATGTACATTCGTCAAGTAACTGATCATTTTTTAAGCATTGTTAAAAAATGATCAGTTACGTATCATCACGCCTATAATCCCCGAAGCGGTAGACAGAGAAGTATGTTTCACTAGTTACGTTTACGTCTTACTATGTAATAGAGGGTGAGCCTATGGCCATACATCAGGCACAAATACCAACTCCAAACGAGTTAGCAGTCGTTCGGAGTTGGTATTTGTGACTAAATTCAAATAGAAAATCTTAGAATAATCCAATAGTATCCGGCCCGAGATTTGAACCCAGGATCTCTTGATTAGCAGTCGCGCTTGTAACCACTTGACTAAAAAAGCAATCATATATTTGTGATATAACATTAAATAACTCACGTCAGAGCGGAAGAGCCACTTCGGTTTCGCATTCGGTTTCGTGAAGATAGCTTCAAATACCACCTTCTTATCCTTGCCTTCCTTTGCGGTTTGATCTACGAGGGGTTTCAAGAAGGATTCTTGTTTCTGGAATGTATGTCCGGCGAGAAATTAATATACCCAATTCAGATGAGGAAACACCGTGCGTAATAACAAAAAAAAGTGCTCTTCAGACAAAAGCTAGGTGCTAACCATTAATTAACCCCAGACCTCATCAATTTCGACAATCACTTAACGGAAAAATCAAATGCATTAAAGTCAACGTAAATACAATGTGGTAACCGAGGCGTTAGATTTATCAGCCATTCTTCGTCATAATCACCCGTCACTTCAAACACCATGCTACTGTACAGACATTGGAATTTCTTTATTGACATTGGACAGATGTGCAATAGTGGGAGAATCTTAAATTTATACTAGCAGTGTTCAAAAGCTATGATCAGTCAAAAATAATGATACTAAAATTAAAGTGATGTTTTTAATGTAGTCATATAAGCATAACATAAAATGTAATCATTTTTTAACGTCTCATAGACAAAACCCCGAAACATCGAAGACACTGTGCATAACAATCACCGGTGCGTTGTGCTGATCTTACAATTTTCTATGTGCGGAAAATATCACGATGAGAAAAGATAAGAAATAAAAGGAAATAGAATAGTTGTGCGCAATTGATACGAAACGAGGTGACATCATCATTTGTAATTGTTCGTCCAGTAAAATTTTAAAATTTACTTGCACTATAAAATCTGTAATGTGGTAAGTGTGTAATCTCAGTCATACTACAAAACAGCATTAGACTAGTAATATTCATGAGAACTTTTCTTTTACAATGCCTTTGACATTTGTTTTCTCAAATCAGAATTTTTTGATGTTAAAATCAAAGATTGATCCAGCTTTAAGTAAAAAGTGATTTGGCAATAACATTAAGTACTTTAGAGTCAATTTATATAAACGATTCTAAGTTTAATTGACTTAGTGCAAGACGTTTATAACAAAATCTTGCTGGACAAATTGAATGCTCCAGTGTTCGTGACGTGATACTCGTGCGACAAATATTTGCATTGAGTGGTACAATTCAAGATGCATTGTGTCGTCTAACGAGGAAATGACGATAGAGCGTTCGGTGTCAAACCTCGTTTCTTTTGAACGAGTGCAGCACCGGCCAATCCGGAATCAGTTCCGCAAGAGACGGTCTTCTACTATGAGATCTCTACAAAATATCCATAAATCCTTAGTAAAATCTTTTCGCAGTACTCTATAGATCTTGGGACACCCGATAAAGAAAATCTACAATCTTAATACAATAAAATGTAATGTACGTGTAAATAATGTGTAACTATGCGCAATAGCGGCCAAAGTATAGAAAAATAGAAGGTGATTGCACTGGCTTTCAATAAGTCTTTAATCAAAGTTGTAGCCAGCACATCTAATGTAAATAAAATTCCAAAATCTGCAACACCGGATGCATCAGCTGGAATTAATAATGGTATAAGTGAAGAGAAGTCAATTTTAAATGACGTGAAAAAGCTCTTCAATTCGACGTCACAAATGAACCTGTAATCAAATATGTCTAAGAACAATCCAACAGAGAGTGACCCATCACCCGATTCATTCCACTTACATTCCCTGTAAATGAAGTTAAAGAAGAAACGTGAAGTGGTGATACAAAAACCTTGTGCAAGTTATTTATTAAATTCATTATTTATGCATTTTTTATTTAAATCGCTTCAAAGTTAGGGTCAACAAGTCCATATAATTACAAAACTACCATAGTTAAACTGAAAACTAAAATTAAATATTTTGAATTTCATTTGTTGCAGACCCTGACTCTAAAGGATAAGTTTAGTCATTTCATTTATCATTTTATGTCACTCCATTATTTAAAATAGATTATCTGTCCTATTGAAAACATTATTTATGTGAATGTGTCTAACGGGTGACACGTACATCTATATGTTCAAAACACAAATATAACGTTCAACTCGATTTGAACTTTATTCTTTGCTCAGTAAAACATTGGAATCCAATGCAATCCATGTATGAGGAATTTACGAAAACATTAGGAAAAACTTGAAATCATGTTTCCACATTCCGATTGTTCAAAATTTCAATAGAACAGTAGTCTACCAGTTTTCAAGGTTTACTTTTATTCGTCCATTTTATCGAACCTTCGTTTTGACAGCCTCCATCAAGTCGGGCCAATCAGGTATTAATTCTGGCAGAGACATACGTCTCCTTATTTGATAAATTCCCTAGAATCGACAGGAGATGTTACTCATATATGTTTATTTTATGTGTTTTTCGGTTTGTAGAACAAAGCCATGTTAATTTAAAGCATATTTAAGAATTTTGTAACGCTGCTATCAATAGCAGGTTTAAAGCCAATTTCAAGAGAAGAAGTAAGATGTAGAAGAACGTAAGTACATAACGGAATATCAAAATATGTAACGGTTACAGTACCCAAAGTTTTAGTACTAAAAATTTTTTATCAGTATGAACATTTTAAAGCCTTCAAACTCAAAATATACCAATGAAATGTCAATATCGTTAATAAGGCAATAGTTTACACATAACATCACGCCTGTAATCTCCGAAGGGGTAGGTAGTGGAGTGTACTACATTCCCACGTTTCACCAATTTCGTTTACGTCCCTATATGGAATAAATGGTGAGTCTATTGCCATTCACCAGAAACAAATCCAGACTCCAAGCCACTAAAAGACATTCTAATTTTAGAAAAATCCTATAGTGCACTACTCGGGATTTGAACCCAGGACCTTTCGATCGGCAGTTGAGCTTGTAAGCAACGCGACCAACGAGACAGGCAATAGTATATCTTGCTTTTATTCGTTTATATCTCACTATGTCGATCACTCATTGTACTTAATACTAACATGGAATGATGTAAAGATTTTTTTCAGCAACGGCCAAGCCATT
>DVOY01000022.1:0-18872 GCA_018237585.1 Apyrrothrix maculosa | reverse complement strand
CTTTGGTGTCGTGTTTATATACTCGGAAGTTGTTTCACTTCCTGTATAACTATTTTGACTTCCTTTGTTTGATTCTTTTGTGTCTTCAATTACATCATTTATTTCGGTTACTGATACAGTTAATATATCCGGGTCTGTAGATTTGTATTGTACGGTATTTTCTTCGGAAGTGGAACTTTCTGTTACATTAGTAACGGACTTTATATCATAAGAAGAGACTGCCTTCTCAACATGAGTGTTTTTAGAAGAAACTCTGGTTAAGTCTGTTAAGATTGTAGTAGAATCGGTAGAGCTACTTGTAGTTGTAGTATCATCCAAATAATTGATAGATACTTTGGACGTTAATTTGTGTAAGATACTTTCTGTAGTAATATCTTTTGTGGACATTTCATTTTCATTATTTTCAATGCTTGACGTTTCTTTTGAAATCATATTTCCAGTCGACTCCCAATTATATGATGGACCTTCTGTATAAGTAATCGTCCGGACTTCAGAAGGTTCTGTAGTTGATGATGACGCAGTTGTATATGTTACGTCAGCATTATTTATTGTACTTGCATCACCGTCATCAGCAGATGTAACAAGCTTTGTGTGACTATTTATTACATCAGATATTGAAGAATATTCTGTACTTGTCATCTTATTAAACACCCCACTATCTGTGATGTCGTTTTGTACTGATGTTTTAATATTTCCCTCATTTGTACTAATATCATCCACAGTCCTTTCAAAATAACTATCTGGTGTTACTGCTGTACGTGTGTACTCAATACTCAATGTGTTGATGAGATTTACGTTTTCATCAATATCTAAATTAGAGTCTCTCTGTGTAGTCGCGATAAACGTTATATTTTCTATGGGACCAGTGAGATAAGTATGGGCTTCCGTATCGTTATAAACATTGCCTGTAGGAGATGTCGTCGTTGCTTCAAATATTTTAGTGTACTGTGTCTTTTCTACGTGAATACTGCTTGTTGTTATCATATTCTTCTCGACTTCTGTTAAAGGGTTTTCGTTACTTCTACCTGCTTCCGTTGTAATAAATTCAGTGCTAGTTACATCTTTTTCTTTTGTTATTTCTTTCATTTCATAATACTTTGTTTCTTCATTGCTTGATGTTTGTTTAGAAACAGGATTATCAGTAAACGCATCATACGTTAATGTACTTGTATTATTATATTCATCACTTTTAAAAGACTCTGTAGATTTTTCCGAAATCCCTCTGTATTCTGTAACCTCTGTGTGAGTACCATTTGCTCTATCTGAATTAATTTCAGTAATTCCAATTTCATTGTTAATTGATTTTTTAGTTGTTTTATAGTCCTGGTCATCTAAAATATTTAGTTTTTTAGTAAATTGAGTTTGGTCACCGGTTTCGGCTTGCTGTACATTATGTATATCAGTATTCTGTGACTTTGATGATAGCTCTTTGGTAATTGAATATACTGGCATTGTTGAGTATAACTCGGAATTGGTGGGTGGAGTAACATCAGTGGGATTTTCGTCAAATCTTTCAATTGTTGTCCTTTCAGTAACAAAATCTTCATTATAATCTGAGACATCTCCACGTCCAGTTAAACTTGTACTATAAATAGATGCGTCAGTGGCGAATAATTTAGTTGTAGAAACTGTTGTCTCTGAATTAACTATT
The DNA here is from genome assembly GCA_018237585.1 of Apyrrothrix maculosa. Taxonomy (NCBI): domain Eukaryota; kingdom Metazoa; phylum Arthropoda; class Insecta; order Lepidoptera; family Hesperiidae; genus Apyrrothrix; species Apyrrothrix maculosa. Next base: position 17,221 of record DVOY01000022.1, on the reverse strand, counting down.
TCAATGTTCTGCGTCGTAACTTTACCCAAATGGGTATCTGTGGTAGTAGTAATCTTATCGGACGTAGCCGCTTCTACTATATTGGTCATTTCAAATGCTTTCGTAATATCTTTTTCATCTGAGTATATTGAATGAGCAGTGCTTGCGACTTCTCCCGAAGTCAATCCATCAGTTGTTTTTGTTTCAACAGTTATAACTTTTTTATCACTTAAATCACTTTCCTCAAAAGTCATTTTTGTTGCATCCGTAACGCTTGCAAAATCTACTCCTTCTTCACTGAGGCTAACGGTGGAAGCTGCGTTGTAGTTCATTTCTAATTCGGTAGGTTTATTCGTCAAGTATTTATCAACGGTTTCAGATATTGTCATGTAATGTATCTTTGTTGTTTCGGTTCTACCTACAATGTCTTCCTTTTCAGTATTATAGTAATGCTTAAGCATACTATTTTCAGTTGATTTAGCTTGATATTGCGTAGTATCTGCAGTTACTTCTGATGTTGCTGTATATGCCGAATTATTAATTATTTCGGGTGTAGTTGTGTATTCTGTGGTAGTTCTGTCAAAATCTTGTGCAGTTTCCTTTTGCTCTGGATATTTTGTTGGTGTAGTACTTGTGTACGATATTAAATGTTTAGTTGTTTTTGTGGTATATGATGGATATTCGGTAACATAAAATGCATTAGTTTTAGAAGACGTAGTAAAATCCAGTCCATTGGTGTACCCTGGCTTAGTTACATAACTCAAGTAATTATCAGTTGCATCGAAAGTTGTTGTGTAATCTGAATATGTACTGCTTTTTAGATCATCCTCAAAGCTTGATGTTGGTTTTATTGTGTTAGTTTGTAATTCTTTAGAAAAAACGTTATCTGTCGTTTCAGTAATTCTTTTTGTGTTTGCATCGGTTTGTGTATATGAATAGCTTGGAATAAGGTGAATTATTTTTGTTGTTTTTGTATCCACGCCTCGTGTCAAATCAGTTGTTTCTACATTTCCTCTCAATGTAGTTTTGAGTGATTCTTCTTCGGTAACATGTAGGTTAGATATAGTAACTATATCAGCATAGGTTTCAGAATATTTCGATGATGTATCGGTGCGAGAAGTGCTTGAATAGTGCGATTTATCACTTTTTTCCTTTTCAGGCATTTTTTCCTTGTGTATTTTTGTATAGTTATTGTGTAATTTTCTTTGATTTTCAGCGGTTTTAACACTTTTATTGTCATTGACTTGTTTTTGTGAACCACTTGTTTCCGTGCGTTTTAACAGAGGCTTAACAGTACTTTCAGAATGAATAGTGCTACTACTCGGTACGAGTTCATAAGAATCTACTATTGGCTGAAACATTTTCTTATCAGTTACATTAAGCGAAAATGTTTTATTATCAATTGTACTATCACTCACAATAGGCAAGGAAGTACTCGTAACAGATTTCATAACTTGCGTCTTATCAGAACTAATAGAAGTTTGTGATGTTACGATTTCTTGATCAACTTTGTATTGATCAGTACTAAGTACATTAGGTATATTTGTAGACGGATTAACAGTAGATAACTCTATAACATTCCCTATTTCGCTATAAACTGTACTTTCTTTATAATTAACGGTGGTATAGCTGTCTGTTGTATATGTAGTTGTAGTCGTGTCATACTCAGTCGTTTCCTCAATACCTGTTGGTGGTGCGGATTTAGTCGTTATGTGGTCGGAGTATGTTTCGGTTAGTGAAATATTTTTAGGTTCTTCATCTGTTAATAGGAATATAATAAGAGAATGGTTAATAAATTATAACTATTCAATATGTTGTCGACTATTACGAAATAGTTTTATTAGAATACACGTATATCTAAAACATGCAGAAATGTATTAATATCATAAAACTTGTTGTTGTCAAACCTTAAAATTAATATCAATGTAAAAGTAGTGAAAGAGAAGAGATGATAGATCACGTATGCTACATCTCGAGAAGTGTTCAAAAGATAGGAAGATAATGAAGATTAGAGTGCATGCAAGATTTTAAAAGCGAGTTTATTTAATGTGTAGTGTTTTTGACCTTCGGAATAGTCATCACGTAGTGATTGAGTTCAAAAACTTGTCCCAAAAAGTCTAGAACGCTTGCTACTGAAGAAAAAACAGAAATTATGAAACAGGTCCTCTGGTACTAAGTCTACGCAAATATTCCGTCGGGTCTGCCGAGTTAATATTTACCAGTACTTTGTGGCGTTTTATCGGACAAATTTATACGCTGAAAAATATAGCAACAACCAGTTTATTTGGAGTTAGTTTTGCTATTCACAAACATATTAGAGCAGACTTGCTAGCAATAAAGTAGGAGTCTGCAGGTTTTCAAATATGGAAATACATTAAGTACATAGAATAGTCTTATTGTATACCATTGTTTATCTTCATTAGATAAACACAGGTACGTAATTTAATGACATTAGCTAAGTTAAAGTTTATTATTAGGTAAATAATATTAACTAGCATCAAAAATAATTGCATGTTGTACTTACTTTCCATGCATGCGCCAGAGAACGGATCGCAAGGTACTCCAGGTCGACAATGTGCACAATTAGTAGAGGGCTTATCACCTAAAGTGGAAGAGAGAAAATTTTTGTACATAAGAAGTTAATTAAATTTGACATAAATTCACGCTAATCAATAAAAAAAGCCGTAGTGATTATTAATTAAGTGAATATCTTAATTCCAATTAAGAGGCAATGAATTATCACATCTTTTACGACTGATGTTGAGCTTCATATCCGATAGGATAGCTAACGTTCCTCGCCCGTCAGGAATTAAGAAGTATGAAGGAAATAAAATAGATAAGAGCTATAACTCTCACAGACGACCTATACATAATATATGCGTAAATAAAACCAATTCATACATATTTTATGTACATCGTCTTATGTCTTTAACATAAATCAATTAGAAATTATTGTAGACTTACCGTGTACACAAACGCAGCCGTCACACTGGGTGTGTGGATATCGTGCGCAATCCGAAGACGTCTGACACTGACAAACTGGGGACAAAAAACATAAACATGAGATTGTGTAAAAGAAGGTAGTATTTCATTTCTGAAAATGTGTCCTTTGACTTAATTAAAATTCAATTGTTTCTTTAGCAAAAAAAACAGAGTCGACGTAGGTGGACAAAGTTAACAAAGGTGAAGAGTGCAATTAGAACGTGTGTAAAAATGGTATTTTACTAACGAACCTTTAGAGCACACTGGCTGGTGGTTGAGGACAGCGCATGACTGGCCAGCTGCGCACGGCCCGCCCTGTGCGCACGGGTCAGCGCAGCGCCCGTCCACGCACGCCAGCGCCGCCGCGCACTGCTCGTGCGCGCTGCATTCTAACGCTGACCCATCGAACAGCACACATTAGCTTATTGCCCGGGTATCGATATACACGAACATCTTTTGAAATAATTATTAAAATCACTGAAACAGTCTCATATGTCTGTAACATTCAATTTCATGGAAAAAAGAAACATTGTACTTTGTACATTCACAACAGACTGCTATGCGTTGCATGATGCTAGTAGTATTCATTTCAGTAAAAGTTAAAGTGTACAAGCAATAAAGGTTCTAATTCTCGTCAATCCGTGCATTCGATACAATTCACTACTACAATAGTTTTTTTTTTTATATACACATATAAAAATACTTATATTGAAAATATTTAGGCGAAACTAAGTATTTTTTGCCAAATCGTGCTATAATAAAATAATCACAAACATAACTTTATAAATGCGCATACAGACCGAAGACAATATAATTAATACAGTAAAAAGGCATTAAGATCAAATGTTGCAAACTCTGTCTCGTGGCAGTTTTGTTGCATTTGTCATGTCACATCGAAGCGTTAAATGCATTAGAAGTAAAGGGCCCAAGCGCAGCCGCCACCAAAATGATTAAATGTATACGAATTGTTCTGTACACATATAAAAATATCATGCATAAAATCTACCTGTTCTAGAAGGGGTTCAAACTGTGGAAAAAAATATATGAACATGCTAGAAACAAGAGAGAAACAAGAAGAGAGCCGCATGAAGTCATAAAGTAGAAAATATCATTTCCTGCAATATGAAGAAAAATATTAAGACTTTTTTAAGACGACAATATTATGTATTCTAATATATGCTAAGGTTCAATTTTGTTGTTAACGGTGAAATTACCTTTAATGCAGCCATGTTTTTCGTCATGTATAAATCCACTAGGACAAAACTTGCATACGGGATGATGGTCTTCTACTGAACATGGCGCTTCTCCGCATGCGCCCTTACAAGGATCTTTGCATTGAAAATCTTTACACGCTAAATTTTGTGGACAGCCATTATCTCTTAAGCATATAGATACAGTCGGATGGCAATCTTCAACACAAACGCACATGACGCGATGTTCGACTACCTCGCATTGTTTTCCTTTAGGGCACATGGGTTCTCTTGAAGCCAAACAAGGATTAACGCATTTCGAGTTACGGCAGACCGCATTAGATGAACATTGCTCGTCTCTGGTACATTCTGCATGCTCTGGTGCGCACGTCAATTCTCCTTTCTCGTTAAGTGCAAATCCATTTCGACACACACACACGGGCTTATGATCTCTCACTTCACATTTCTGGTTTCGTCGGCAATTTTGGTAGCCGAGACAAGGGTTTCGACATTGATTCGTGCTTAAGTCACACGCTAGCTTCGAAGGGCAAGGCTTGATGTCGGAGCAAGTGAATGTGACATTACCGTCAGCTGTCGGCTTGCACGTTGGATCGAGTCGGCAAGCGAGTCTCGGTTGCCCCACGTAGCATTGCGGACAAGAGCATTGCGCGCGATGCATCACGGACACGCAGAGGGCGTCCTCGCCGCACACGCCGCGCACCGTGCAAGGGTCCACGCAGTGTAAGCTCAAACACGCTTTGTCCACCGGACAATCTTTGTCGCTCGTGCATTCGATACCTAGGAAGATGTGAAAGAAGAAAGCAGAGTCGAAAGAGCTGTACCTTCAGCCGCCAAGAGGAAACTTTCTCACGAGACAGTGCATGCTTTTTGAAACTGATAGTTTATGACCAGAGATATATAACGTTATATTATAATACAAGCGATATGTACATGAAGCCGAACAAAATGTTACTGACTGTATTCAAGCACGAACGGTGAGAATGCTTCCACTAAAGTCAATATTTATAATTTAAAGCACAAAGATGTTACTCATGTATTATTATTAAAGGGATAACATTTTTGTACTCTTATGCAATATGTTAAAATCGTGAATTTCTACTTCCCTTTTACAATTTGACTGACAAAAGGATCCTTTGCCATTTACGTACGTTAATGTAATCAGTTACTGTACATTGCTTTACAATGTATATACAAGTAGTGATATTTTTATGTAACATGTAATAAAATAATATATTTGTAATAAAAACAGATTTATTGTCATTTTATCATACCTTTTTTAATGAGATAATAAATTATGAAATCATGTAAGTGAGCTCTTTTCTCGTGCATTTTTACATGTGAAAAGACAGAATGATAAAAATAATCAGATTTTACTTACTGGTGTGACACTCTATATCTGCCTGTCCTTCTGTGCCAGGAATACAACGGCACACAAACTCTGCACCTTCCCTTAAACACTCGCCGTTTATGCCACATCCCGTTGTTCGACAATCGACTACACTACGTTCTAGACCACCTAAAAAAGATCACACAAAAATTCTATAATGATTTAAGATTTTTAAAAGCTTGGATCTTCTATTTAAAAATATTATAGCGAAAACAAGAGTAAATAAAATAAAACAGAATAGCGTCTTCTATCTAATAGAATCTTCTATTTAAAAATATTATAGCGAAAACAAGAGTAAATAAAATAAAACAGAATAGCGTCATGTAACTATAATAACTACAAAATATCTCCAATATTTAAAAAAGAACATATGTACTAATGACTTACATTCTATATTCGGATCACCGTTGGGATAATTACGAGGACAGTAGCAGTGAGGTTCTCCAGTTGGTCCGATACGACATTGGGCATTAGTGCCGCACACTTTATGTGCGCACGGGGTCATCGTGCCGCAGAAACATTGCCGTTGTGGATTACCGGCACATCCTGGCGGACAAGTGCACTCGTAGCTTCCGTCATCCAAATCTCGACATCGAGCGTTAATTCCACAAGGATTACGTAAGCAGCTGCCAGCGGGAGGCTTAGAGCATTCGATCATCGGCTTTCCCACGTAATTTGGAGGACATGAACATTGCGGACTTCTGTTTATAGACCGACATATAGCGTTTATACCACATGCACCGAGACAAACGTTTTTACACTTGCCCTCCGGATTGCATTTCTCATCAGGCGTACAGTCCTCATCTTTTAAACATTCGTAAGGCTTGCATTCTTTAGTTGCGTCCCCAGAGAAACCGCTAGGACAGCTGCAAACTCCCCTGTGTCGTGTTGCCAAGCAAAGAGCGTTCTTTCCACAAGTATTTTCTCGGCAGGCTGGTTTGCACAATTTCGAAGAGCAAAGCATGTTGTCGCCGCAATCTCTGTTATTATTACAACCAGGGACACATTTCCCCTGTGTACATATTTGTCGTTCGGGACATTTATTACGCGAGGAACACAGTGTTCTACAGCCCCCATTAAAACATTTCTCACCGCAGTTACAATCACTGTTATTCTCGCAAAGTGAAATACAGTATCCGCTTTCGTCGCATGGGCAAAATCCGTCGCACTGCATGTGCTTTTTCTTACATTCCACAAGCGGGTTTCCAGTATAATTACTGGAACAACTGCACTGGGCGCGGTGATTGAGTACAGTGCACTCCGAGCAGATACCGCAACTCGAACAATCCTTGCAGGGATCTGTACAGATATAAGTAAATAAAGTACAAAGCTTACTTAAACTGTTACTCCATTTACATATGAAAGTTGAAATCATTTTTACCTTTACATTGTCCATTTAAACAAGCCTGATTACTGTCGCACGCATTGTCGTCGCGGCAGCCTTGCTTGCATATTCTGTTTTCACATATATGCCCTTCGTTACACGTGTCATCGCTGTTACACACAATTCTGCATATTCCACGAATGCACTTTTCATTAAATAAGCATACACCATCACTAAAACAAAGGAATATCAATATTGCAAGGTATACTAACAGCCTCACATAGTTTTAGATATGCAATTAGTTCTTAAATACCTTCGACAGGATGGATAGCACGAGTCGCCATAACAAGTAAAACCTTCCGGACAACTTTTATTGGCGTCACACGGAGATGTTATTCTTCTGCATGCTGATTTTGGATCACCAACAAGATTTTTAGGGCACGTGCATACAGGCTGGTGATCTTTTGTAGAGCACAAAGCATTAGCACCACAAGCAGCAGTTTTCGTGCATGGATCAACACACTGTCCAGATATACATGACAACTGGCTAGGGCAGTGAGAATTCGATCTGCATCCTGTGACACATACTCTTCCGTCACATATTTCCTCGTCGGAGCAGTGTTCGTCTGAAGTGCAAGCGTACCGGCACACTCCTGAATCGCATCGTTCGCCCTGTAAGCACTGTGTGCCCTCGTTTCCACATGCAGGTCTACAACGATCGTCCTCGCATCTCCACCCATTAGAACAATCTGAATGCATGCGACAAGAAAGAGCAGGTGCACGAACGCAACCGACGTTCGGTGTTGGGTTTGGTATCAGGCTATCCGCACACGAGCATAAAGCTTTCCGGTCCACGACAGTGCACAAAGCATTTGGACCGCAAGGGCTGATATCGGCGGCGCAAGGATTCTGACAATAGTTGTTTTTGCAGAATTCATTCGGTCCACAATCGTCATCCTGTCTGCATCCATACTGACAACTATTTGATAAACATATGTGTCCAAGGAAGCAGTCGTTGTCCACTCTGCATGTCACTTTAATAAACAAAGAAAATTATTGAAATTGGAGACAAAATGAGTGATTCATAAATTGTAAATTTAATTCCGATATAAAATACATACATAAGCAAGCTCCTTTTGAGCATCTCTCATTAGATGAGCATTCTTCATCAGCAGTGCATCGCGGTACGCACATAGAATCCTGACAAGTAAGCCCATCTTCACATTCTCCAGCAACACCGCATAATCGTGGCACTGTAAATGTAAGAGTTTATAGATATCAACGGAGATATGGGTATCGGAGATTATCGGTAACCACGAAAATGTTGTCATAACTACTCACCTCTAACACACTCTACGTCCTGATTGCCAGTGAAGCTATAGGGACAACTACATATTACTACGTGATTTTCCGATTTACACATTGCATTCAACCCACATGCCTTTTCTAATTCACATGGGTTTTTGCACTGTCCGTCAATACATTTTTCCTTCGAATCACATTCTTCGTCAATGATACATAATCCTAAAAATAAAGAAGATTTTTAATCGGTAAGATTCTTAAAAAATCTTTTGAATGGTTCAATGTAAAATGAAACAATACTAGCTAGGTACCTTGACAAACTCCTTTTCGACAGTACTGTTCTTCTTTGCAATCTGATTTGGCATTACAAGAGACTTCTTGGAGACGACAACCTTTTTCACTGACAGCATTACCTACGTGACCTGGTAAACATTTGCACTGTCCAGAATGTCTTGCAGCTACGCACTCCGCGTTTGGTCCACACTTATAATTTTCACATGCATCTAAAACAATAATTAAGTACTAAATAGAGCAATAAATAAAAGTTTACTTCCGGTGGAACAACAATATGTTACTTTCTTAATATTTTGTATTATTATATTTCAATAATTTCCATTAATTTTAACTTTGTGATTTGTAATTTATGTGATTTTAATAAATCACATTAATGTATAATTTATAAATTGTCCATACCTGTACATTTTCTTGCACCATCAATGACAGTGCAGCGAGCGACAGCAGGGCAATCTCTATTAAATCGACATTCTTGAGCTTTGTGGCAACCCTCATCATATGGATTACCGACAGTTTCTGGAGGACACGAACATATTGCTTTGTTTCTAGTATTTTTACATTCAGCTCCATTACCGCACGGGTTACTTTCACACCAATTTATTTCTTTACAGCCTATTTTGGGATTTCCTGTATAACCTGGTTGGCAGTAGCATATGTGTTGGTGCTTTTCAGATGAGCAAATCGAATTATCGCCGCAGTCATTTTGAGCCAAGCACGCTATTTTGCACATGTTATTGTCACAAAACTTATCATCGGTACAATCATCGTCCCTATCGCACTCCTTCTTTTTGCAATCCTGTATTGGATCTCCAAAGAATCCAGCCTTGCACGAACATACTGGTTGATGAGATTTACTAATACAAACAGCATTTCGACCACATAGATGACGATCGCACAACTTAATGCATTGCGGAATTCCATTTTTTGCCGTGGAGCATTCCTCGTCGTCTAAACAGTCTTCATTAGTATTGCATTGAAATTCTTTAGTACATATTCTATTTGAACAGAAATAAGACTCTGGGCAAGTGTCGTTGGAATTGCAGGTTAGCCTACATGTATCTTGAATACAAATTTGATCGTTTAGGCAGTCCCTCGATGTTTTACATATACCTGAAACAACATTTTTGTTACGACCGCATTAAAGATAGTTTAAATCAAGTTAGATTTTCTAGTAAACAATTTGCTACTAAATAAAACCAACGCTACTTACCGACGCACAAATTTTCTATGCATTTAGTGCCAGATGAACAACGCGTATCATCTGCGCAATACTGTAGCGGCACACAGCCCAGTACTGGATCTCCAGTATAGCCCGGTGAACATGTACAATGTCCGACATGATTCCTAGACAAACAATCTGCATTTCGCCCGCACGCACGAGGAATGGCACAAGAATCTTTACATTCATTATTTACACAGGCTTCTTCTGTTGGACAGTCAGCGTCTTTAATGCATTGATATTTTATACATTCCTTATAGGGACCACCGCGACTGTCCAGAGGACATTCACAAACAGGATTGTGGTGGTCAACAACACACACAGCATTTTTACCGCAGGGTGATTCATTACATGGATTAATACAACGGTTTTCGTAGCACGTCGTCTTCTCAGTACAATCATTGTCTGAGGAACATTCTCCTGGCATTCGGCAATTTCCTGTATTTACATCTAAAATGGTTCCGTTTACGCAATCGCATGAAAATGAACCAGGACTATTTGAACATTGTGCATTAAGCTGACAGGGATGTTTTAAACATTCATCGACATCGTGACATTGGTTATTAACAAGTTCAAATCCTATCGGACAAGTACAGGAAGCTTTATGATCTTGGATCTTGCAAATGCCTCCCTGGCAAATGGAATCATCGCATTTATCTGTAAAGCAGTTACATAAATTACATTGGGACCTTTATGAACATTTTATAATAATGTGAATAATAATTTACACATAGGAGACATACCTGTGCATTTGTTAATTCGATTATTGCAGTATTTGTCACTTTCACAATCCGTGTCATCTACACATTCGACCTTAAAACACCCAATGTTTTTATCAAAAGGATTCCCAAGATTACCCTTTTCACAGGTACATGTAACTCTATGTTTATTAACTGTACAAACAGCATTCAATCCACATGCATTTGATTGACATGGATTGGAACATTTTCCTCTTATACATGCAAGAGTATCTTCACATTGGCTGTCACGTCTGCACTGATTTGGTAGTAAGCAGCCTGTCTTATAGGGGTCACCGACGGCTCCAGTGGGACAAATGCATTTAAATGTTCCAAGTGAATTTACACATTGTGCAGACGGATGACAAGGATTATCGAAGCACTCATCTATATCAATACACTCGTCATTTATGAATTCGAATCCAGGTGAGCAATTGCACTCGTTTGATTTACACAGTTGATTATTAAGGCAATCAGAATCTGTTTTACAACCGGGTATGCATATTCCTGAGCTGCAGTGTTCTCCATGAAGACAGTTACTACTAGAGTGACATATTTTATGACATTTATTGTCACTACAAGTTTCACCAATTGCGCAACCGGAATTGTCTTTGCATGGTACTTGACATAAGAACCCAATACACATGTGATCAGGTGGACATTCAACAGTTTTAATGCAAGTAGATGGTTTTCTGACACATCCTTGTTGCGGTGAGGGTGTACCTTCGAACCCAAGCGGGCATTCGCATACAGTGTTGTGATTTAGTCGAGAACAAATGGCATTCGGGCCACAGGTTCTAGTTGCAAGACAAGGATTTAAACATTTGTTATTGACACAAGCTTCTTCGCTGGGACAATCTTCGTTGCTTCTACATCCGATCAAACATTGGCCACTTATACAAGCTTGCCCAATACTACATTGTGTGTGCTTACTACACTGTGTTATACATAAATTTTTGTTGCAAACGTCATCCGGATCACAATGGCTTGAATTTTTACATGCTGTGAAGCACTGGCCGTTATGACAAACATCACCACCGCAATCTAACTCATCTGTACATGCTATAAGTTTCTTTTTACATCCTTTGCGTTCTTCTACACTTTCATAGCCATCTGGACACGAGCAGATAGCTTGTCTGTCAACTATCTTGCATAAAGAATTTATTCCGCAAGCTCCATCACATGGATTAACGCAGTTACTATTTACGCATACAGACTCTACAGGACAATCTGAATTTCCGTTAGGACATTGACTTTGTTTTCTACAACCTTCTTGACGCGGATCACCTATAAGGCCTGATGGGCACCGGCAATTGTATGATGTTAGTCTTGGTTCACAGATAGCTGTAGAATGACATGGATTTGGATCGCATACTTCTAGTTTTTTGCAGCTAATCTCAGGTACAGGATCAGGTTTATATCCGGTTGGACATTGACATGAAATTTTATGATTGTCCGGTATACAGACAGCATTTTCACCACATGAGTCTTCATTACATACATTTATACATTTATGTGACAATCGGTTGCATAACTCGTGTGGCAAACAATCTACATTATAAATACAAGGCACCGATTCACATCCTTTATCTAGGTCATTTGGATTTCCTGTAAACGGACCTGATGGACATTGGCATTGTGCAACATGGTTGTTTGTAACGCATAATGCATTTGGACCGCAGACGACTTGTTGACAAGCTGGTATACATTTTTTAACACTTCCGAAGTTTTTGCATACTTCACTTTCCCTGCATTGTGCATCATCTATACATTCATTTTTATTTATTGCTATGCAACCATCACGGTCATTAGGATTACCTCCAAATCCTTCTAAACATTGGCATTGACTTTTATGATCTATTGTGACACACTTTGAATTTTGTGGACATGTAAAAACTAAACATGTATCAATACATTTTTTGACTCCAAGAACATCTTTTTGACAGGATCTATCGTTATCGCAATCTACATCGTGTTTACAGTTAGGAGTTGAAGGTTGTTCACATACAGAAGTAACTGGATTCCATAGGTACCCATCATTGCAATCGCAGCGAGCGCTGTTATCCATAACTCGACAAATTTCATTTGCGCTACAGGCTATAGCGGAACATAAATCAAGGCATCTATTAGTCGACCCATCGACCGTTATACATATCTGCGGTTCAGTGCAATCACTATTATCGTTACATTCGACTTCATTAGGCTCCTTCTGTACTAAATGACATCCCGATTTAACATCACTAGGTTTACCAACATAACCCTCGGTGCAGATGCAATGTGCTTGATGATTAGCACTAACACATAATGAGTTTGGCCCACATTGGACTTTACTACATGAATCGACACATTTACGCGTTGATTTACTGATTTGGAAACATATCTCTGAATCTTTACAATCACCGTCAGTTACGCATGTATTATCTATACTGCAACCTTGAGATAAATCATTAGGGTTGCCAGTATGGCCAGGGATGCACTCGCATCTTCCTTCTATACATATTGACTTAGGACCACACATCATAGTTCTACATGTATCAACGCATCTGGATCTTTCACACACAAATCCTTCCGGACAAGTGGTGTTATGAGAACAGGTACAGATATTCCCGTCGGTACATTTAGCAACTGATATTTGGGTACATAACTCATACGGATTACCGACATATCGGCTTTTGCAGATACAACTAAAACTACCAGGAGTGTTTATACAAATTGCGTTTTCAGCACAAGGCCTTGAACTGCACTCGTCAATATCTATGCACTGCAAATTTGGATTTCCAATGTATCCTGGAGGACACAAGCATTCTACATGTGATTTAGTTTGTTGGCAAACAGCATTCTTTCCACAAGATGTTGTCGCACATGTTATTTGTCTTCGCGGTAAGCACTTGGTATAAGGATTGCCAGTGTAGCCTTTGTCACATTTACAGGTATTTATCTGGCCATAAATACAGTGTGCGTTTTTGGCACAGCCCGGTTCACAAATTGGTGGAGCTACAGCTGTAGTAAAACAAAATAAGGTGATTATGACATGTTAATAAAAATAAAATATTTAAGGCAATAATTACATACGTAAATTTTGTATTATACTAGACTAAAAGATATGAACAGTAAGGTGAATTATCTACTTACGTGGCATACATAGCAAATCGGGATTTCCTACAAAGAACGCATTGCAAACACAACGACCGCTGTCTTCATCGCACGATGCTCCAATGCCACATACAACACCTTCGCACCTCTGGCGACAACGACCTGCGATGCACGTTAGCGGTTTCTCACAAGACAGTCCTGGGCCACACACGTCTCGAATACATCCACCGCCAGGGAATGGGTTTCCTACCGTCCCTTCAGGGCAAACACAAGTTGGTCCGGTCTTTGATATTATACATTGAGCGCCCAGAGCACAGGAATAATTGTCGCATCCTTAAACAATCAACAAACTTTATGTACATGACTCATAAAAAAACAAAATTTTAGATCTCCCGCACATTTGAAAATGAACGACTATTCTTTAAAAATAACAGTCAATACATGGAAATGAATGTGATACTTTGCCCTAGCGGCAAGATTCTACTGGTCGGTTACGTATTCAAAATTAGACAGCATTCCTTGCTTCTTCACTTTCACACAATTTGCGAGTTACATCTACCATAGGGGTACAAGTGCAAGAGTATTAATTTATTGAATGATATTAATAAACCCTGGTGAAACAATAAAAAAAAGATTCAGAACCCGCTCTTGATCAGCGCAGCAGACTATGGCCTTTAACCCTCTCATTTGGAGAGTAGAGCCGAGTCCGACAGTAGAACGATAAACGGGTTGAAGATGATGATTCAAAAAGTTATTCTTACCAGAAATGCACTTTCCTCCTTCCGGTTTAGTGTATCCAGGATTGCAACGACACCACGCAGCATGGTTATCAACTTCACAGAAAGCGTTAGGCCCGCATGAAATAGTAGAACACGGCGACACACATGCGCGATTCAAACATGCGAGATTATTAGGGCAGTCGCTGTCTTGATTACATAACTGTTTCTGAGATGGTCCTTCTTCAACAGAGCCTAAAAATTAAACATGGATATGAATAAAATTAGAATATCAAATATGTTTTTCTTTCAGGAAATTCTTATAGGTTTCGTAATAGATACTGTATAAAAATGCCAATACTTACAGCCTGTTTTATAAGGATCCCCTACCATATCTTGAGGACAAACACACTGATAACCGCCTTGTTGGTCATGACATATCGCTCCATACGCACAGGGAGCGCTGTGACACTCATTTCTATTAGTACATCCGGTATAGGCATCTCCTTCATAGCCGGGCATGCACATACATTTTGGCGGGTCACTTGGGGTACATTTAGCATTAATACCACAAATGAACCTTTCACATGGACTCTTACATTTTTGTCCATCTGCAACATCTAAGTAGAATGGTGGTGGACAGACACATTTACCTGGTTGTATACATTTTTCATTGGCAAAACAATCTGAATCGCTTATACAGCGTTTCTGGTTCAAACTACACTGTCCAGAAATAGGATCCTGGCTGTAACCAGGTGGGCATTTACAAGTGAAAGATCCAGGAGTATTGATACATTCGGCGCCAAAACCACAAACAGGTTGTCCCGATGCACATTCGTTAATATCTTCGCATGCACCGTCAACAGTTTGCGAATAGCCAGGGGGACAAGCACAGTAACTAACCCCATCAGATATTATAATGCATTCTGCACCATGTCCGCATTTGTTATCTTTCGTACAACCTGAGAGTACACAGTTTCCATCAACAATTTTGTACGGAGGCTGGCACTGACAACTTATATCGCTACATACTTCGCAAAGGTTGTAGGGATTCCCGCCATATTCCGGTGGACATTTACATTCATAGCTGCCTGGTAAGTTTTTACAAATCGCATTAAGCCCACACGGAGTACGTCCATGATGCACACACTCATTGATGTCTTCACATAAACCAGTCTTTTTGTTACGGGCAAATCCTTGAGAACATATACAAACGTTTTCACCATCATGTAAAATACATTGTTCACCTTGCGGACACGGATTATTGTCACTGCATTCACTTGGCTTTTTATTTCCTATACATCCATCAATGTATGGATCTCCGCTGAAACTTCCAGGGCATTCGCATTGGAATTGTCCAGGCAAATTTTTACAAACTGCCCCCAGAGCACAAGGATTTCCGTCGCATTCATTGATATCCTGACAGCCACTGACAGATGTTGGGTCGCCAGTAAATCCACTTTTACAAAGACATTGAGCTATTTGTTCATTCAAAAGACATTCAGAATTACTGCCGCATTGTAACGTTTCACATGGATCTGTAATTGAAAAATGTTTATTGATATTATTACTTAAACACACGAATTGGAACAATGGCTTTAATTATTCAGAAAAAAACCACTTACGGCGACATTCATTCCCAACATTTGGTTCTGGACAAAGACACTTTGCACGGGAATCACATAAAGCATTGCCAGGACATTCATTATCAGACTTGCAAGTCAGTATATCGGAGCATCTTACTCGGGGATCGGGATCTTGTATAGTACCCTCAGGGCATTTGCAAGAAAACGAACCTTGATGATTATTGCATTCTGCTCCTACCCCACATACATTTTCTACCTGACACTCGTCTATATCCAAACATTGTTTGTAGGCATCTCCCGTATACCCATCAGGACATTGACATGTAAAACTGCCTAATGTATTAGTGCAACGTGCATTCGTGCCGCATCGTCCAACCGGTCCTAATGCAGAGTCGCATTCGTTTACATCAAGGCACCCAGCACCAATATCATTTGGATCAAATGTCCAACCTTCTTCGCAAACACAGTAGGCATCAGTACCGTCTGGCTTACAGTATGAATGGTCTCCACACTTAACGTCTTCACATGGCGCTCTACATGGTACTCGGGGTGGTGATCCAATAAATCCAATTATACATTCACAACTGTAACTTCCTGGTGCATTAACACATATAGCATTTACACCGCAGCTTGAACTATTACTGCATTCATCGAGGTCAATGCAGACCGATCCTTTTGGGGTAAATCCTTGCTTGCAAAAGCATTGCTCATCAATACACTCAGCATTATTTGTGCAGTCGAAATTTGATTTGCATAGTGTTCTTACATCAATCTGTAAACGCATTTCGATAACTAAACGTATTCATACAAATAGTTTTGTTAAGAAATAAATAAATTAGAATTATAATAATTTACCTGTTCGCAAGCGATTTGTGGGTTCGGCTTGGCTCTATATCCTTGCGGACAAATGCAGTTATATCCGGGGGCAGCATTCTCACAAATGGCATGCGCGCCGCAGGGCCGCTCGAGTGCTTCACATTCGTCTATATCTCGACAGCCGCCGGTTTTGTGCGCGTCGCCTGTGTATTCGGGCTCACAGGTGCAAATGAAGCTGCCCTCTGTGTTAGTGCACACGGCGTGCTCACCGCAAA
Organism: Apyrrothrix maculosa; assembly: GCA_018237585.1. Lineage (NCBI taxonomy): Eukaryota > Metazoa > Arthropoda > Insecta > Lepidoptera > Hesperiidae > Apyrrothrix > Apyrrothrix maculosa. The sequence continues at coordinate 300 of DVOY01000022.1, read as the reverse complement.
CTGGCTCGCTACTCTTACATTCATCCACGTCTGGTATAACAAACAACTCATATCTTATTACAATTACTGCCTATTTGAAAATGTAAAAGTATACGCACGCATTAGGATCTCCAACAGCCAGTACGAAGAGGAAGATGAAGGCGCGAATACAATTCAGCGAAAGGTAGATCAAGAAAATAAACAAAACACGTAACACAAGAAGAGAGTAGAAAAGCTACACTAAGGGCGCATATTGTTACGTATTTGCGCAGAAGTCCAAGAATATCGCCCTTCGAATGAACCCAAAAAACAAAAGACATC